>RYFJ01003409.1:0-90299 GCA_003991445.1 Oryza meyeriana var. granulata
TACTATACTCTAATTACTAAGGCAGGCCCATCTTCTTCCGAGTGGCCCATAGCTGTCACTGAAGGTTACCCGGTCATGCACATCACAGTAAGCCCCTGAGACTTCATAGTTGAGTTCACACTGAATGCGGAGGCTCATATCCACGGTGAAAGTCTTTCTGGTGCATTGCCCTGAGTATCCTGTTCGAGTGGCTTTTTCTCAACCCGATCACTTACTTCATGTTCAGTGGCAGCGAGCTATGAAGGGCTCATGTAGATGTGAGATCGTGTGCAACTCAATATGCGTCACTATTAGGTGAGCCCACGACTTTGTGCCTTAACTTGTGAAGACTTAACTAAAGCAAGATCTTTAACCTTGTGTCTTCCGAGTAAGATACACTGGATATGCGACTCAGTATCTGTCAACCGGAAATAGATTTTAGTCTTGCCGATCGCATGCAATCGTATATAGGACTCTTTAGTCTTCATGTAGCCGGAGAGTAGGGGGTTATAGTTTATCTCGGGTGTCGCTCATCATTAGGAGTAGACTCCTCAGTTAACGTCATTGACACCTGGAAAGATATTTAGTCTCTCTCAGAGTAGTCGCAATCTACTCGAAGTTAGACCTTCAGCGTCATGTCGGCTGGAATGAATGTTGCCTCACTGGAAATGGTGGCCAGCATGTAGGCCGAGTACCACTGATGAATAATCATTGCGTGGTCAAGTTACATGAGAAAGATATACTGCATCCCCAATTTTAATGAATGAGCCCAACTTGATCCTTATAACGAATATATCCTCGAGACCTGGTGATAGACAGATACCGCAAACACATGTGTTTAGCAATAAGGCAATCATGAAGCATTTGTTTACCTCATCGGAATCTGTTAAAGTAAGCTCCAACGCTATATATTTTCAACTCAGCTGCGGCGCGGCCCCATATGGGTACCATCGCTACTGTGAGGAACTCATACTTGTGCTGCTGCAAATAAAGTCGGGCCTGAATAACTTATTACCAGCATGTCATAGAGTAGCATACATGCAGGATCAGAGAGGTTACTCAAGCATTAGGCTAATTGCAATAAGACAAGAATATATGCCATTATGCAAGCCTTTCTGACTTATTTCTAGATGTAGCCAAGTGCCAAGCTGCCTAGTAGGATAGATATGCAGAATCTGCTTGCCCTCCTCAGGTGTGACGTGGTACATGAGAACTCCGATGCGCTTGATGACGCAAGTCTTCTCTGACTTGGGTAAGCGAATAGAGGTACCGATCCCGTTGCGTTAGCAAAGGGTTCGGCTGGCGACCTCATGGGGCGTATCTATCCAACAGAGTTCGCCAAGATAAGTGTTGACCCGACTTGCATTAGCATAGGATTCGGCTGGTTACTGGTGACCCCATGGGGCGTACCCGATCTGACAGAGCTTGTGACAAATAAGGTACCGAACCTAGCAAATTAGCACTAGGATTCGTTGGACCTCATGGGGCGTACCCTACTTAGCCGAGTAGTACACGAGCCCCGACTGGCGGCGGAGGTCGATTATATTAGCAGATAAGGTACCCGAACCTTGCAATTAGCATAGGATTCGGCTGGGGACCCTATGGGACGTACCTCACCAGCCGAGTGATATACGCCCTCGACTAGTCCGAAGTCGGTTGTCAGCTCACATGGAGCGATGCCGGGAGAGACGTTCCACTGGTGCAAAGTACTCAGTAGCCTCATGGAGCATTCCTAGCGTATCTTGGCAGACTAGTCCAACCCCGCGAGCGTAGGAGATAGGCCTCGCAGCGCCTGATTCTATCACGCGTATCGAGCTGGCCTGCACTATAAAAGATATCGGATGAGTAGCATCTGTGATGAACATCACCCGAATAAAATGTATTTTACAATATATGTAAATCGAGTTCTTCCTCTTATTGACATTAATTTCTCCGAGTAAGTTGACCTTACGTTTAAGCACTCTGCCCGACTAGTCATAGCCCTAGCATCGGGAGTTGGCTCAGGCTTTTCCCAGACACGCGTTTGGGTGACTTGAGTTTGTCTTTCATGGAGCAAAGTTTCACGGATTGGAATTTATGCTACTCGAGTACTTTTGCAATCATTTAAGAGAAGAAACAGAAAAAAAGTGCAGCTTGTACACCTATTAGGCTGTAAGCGGCTGCGGCATTGGCAAAGCCAAGTGAAGAAATATTTATCAGGAAGTGACTTAGCTGTTCGGTATTTTGGAGTGGGGATACCATCCTTGCATTTGAGCATGTGAGCCCCCGAGCATGTCACTTGTTGTTCTGATAATCTTCAGTTGTAAGAGGTCGATGATGGTTGTGACTGACTACCACAATGAAGCCGTCTGACTTGCGTTTGCGATTCCCACCTTTAGTCGGGACTGCGTCGTCGGTGCCCTCCCGCTTCTTCTGTTAGGGTGTCTTCTTGTCATCGAGGGCCTCAGCAACAGCGTTGGCCGAGTCGGCATACTTGTTCGCCATGTCGAATAAAGCCTTGACAGAGTTAGGAGGCTTCCCCGCGTATTTGTCAATGAACGAGGTGTCTTAGACTACTTTTCGAAAGGCGGCGATGACGACCCCATCCTTCATCATTGGGATTGAATTCTTCTTCCCAGAGAACCTCTTGATGAAGTCACAAAGAGACTCGTTCTTCTTGATGTAACTATACAGTCGTACTCGAAGATGGCTCTCGTGTGTTCCTGGAAGTTGGCGATGAGGCATTCCCGGAGTTCTCCCTAGGAGCTGATTGATTGCTTGGGAAGTCCTGTTAGCCATGTCCTCACTAAGTCGGCTAAAGCGACTGGGAGGTAGTTAGCATGACTTTGTGATTTCCTCCAGCTGCTTGGATCGCCAGAGTGTAGATCATGAGCCAGGACTCGGGATTGGTCTTGCCGTCGTATTTGTCGATGCCTGTAGGCTTGAAACCCGACGGCCAGTCGACCTGTTGTAGCTCCTAGGTGAAGGCCGGTATGCCTTCGTCTTCATGAGGGCTCCAACTTCGAATACGGCGGTGAAACCGCTCGTGGTGGAGGCCAAAACGCTTGTCCTTGTCTTCCAGTTGGCGTTGCTCATCTTCTTCTCGTTCACGGCGTCGAGCAATGATGTCTTGCCGAAGGTCGCGCCGTAGTCGGTCTCGGAGGTCCTGATCGTCCTGACGGTCGCTTTGACGCCGCCGGTTGTTGTTGGGGTTGCCAAGTGACGTTTGGCGTGACTCCTTGTGCAGCCGACTAGAGCGGACTGCTCGATGTCGCTTTGAGGTGGATGAGACTGCCACTGGGGAAGCCGACCGATTGGTCGGTATGAGTGTGTTGCCCGACTGTTGGTGATGTTGACAAGCGGCCACGGTGATCATAGCCTTGATCTTCGCGATCGCCGGGGTGGCCTGGTGATCAGGCCCAAGCTGGACCTGCCCAGTAGGGTTGCGGCAGCCACGACGTTCTGTTGTGGCATGACGAAGACGTCATGGTCACCGACTTTTGTTTGGAGGGTTTGTTGCTGAGTGGTTAGCCCAACCCTGCGTAGGCCATCGTTGTGGGAGTACAGGCATCTTGCTTCTTCATCCAGTTGTTCTCGCAGTCGCAGGCCTCCTCCCCTTGTTGCTCGTGTAGTCGGCATGATTCCTGAGTAGGAGTAGAGCCTTTGGATGCCATGAGGATTTCTCGTGGCGGGGAGAAGCTTGCTGAACTGTTGTCCGACTTAGAGTTGGAATCCGACTGAGAGTCGTAGTCGGAATAGTTGATGGGGGTGATTATAACTCCAACCTCCCTAGATCCGATCTCGAGCGGCTCTGGGCCGTATCCGAGTCAAACTCCAGAGGATCAGGTTTGCCGCGTTGGATGTTGTCTGAAGATATCCGCGGCATTGCCGAGTCTGTACGGGAGATTGACGATCTCTGCCCTTCTTAGCTCGATCTTGGTCGGCTCAAGGCTGAGTCTGGGTTGAACATCGAAGGAAAGAGTTGTCCCGAGACCTGGACAAGATGAAGATTGCCGTAGCAAGTCGGCGACAGTTGCTGCAGTGTCGTGTGGGCCAATTGGCGCGGAGTCAGCCAGTTCCCTGGCAGATTGGATCGAGTCCGAGTCGGCCAAGGTGAGGTTACTGATCTGGTCGGCGACGAGTGAGGCTTCCGAATGAGATTATATCTCCGGGGGAGAATTTACCGCCGTCGACTCCGGTTGCTGGATCCATCGAGCTTGTAGATGTAGATCTCGCCGAAGCCCCTACCTGGCGCGCCAACTGTCGATGTTTTACACCGGCAATAAATATATGGGGCTACTCGGTGGATTGCAAAGGAACACAGGGAGATTTTATATTGGTTCAAGCCCTCGATGTGAGGTAATACCCTATGTCCAGTTTGGGGTGTATTCCTTTGAGGAATTATGGTGGTGATTCTGATGAACCGATCCAACCTGCCCTCAGGGGGCGCCCTGCCTCCCCTTATATACTAGGGGACAGGGTTAAAAGGTAGGAGTCCCAACCGGATTACGGCCAAGAGATCTCCTTTTAGAGATATAACGCACCCAACTAGGACTGTGTTTTCCTTATCATACAAGGCAAAGTCTGCTAGGGATTACTATATCTCTAATTACAAGGCCAGGCCCATCCTTTATCCGAGTGGCCCATATGCTTGTCATGAGGTACCTGGGGCCCATGGCACCCACAGTTTGCTTAGGGTTAGTTGGTGGCATACTGTTTGTTGTGGTATGGCCGCGTCAATTAGGAATTGAATTGATTTTGTTATGTTTCCAACTATGAATTTTAGTTAATTTAATCTAGGCACTTAACTTTCACTCCTGTTTCTGAGCCCCCTATTTTTCTCCTTCCCTTCCACTGCTATCCCCTTTAGATGATGAACACAAGGAATGGTAACCGAGCTGTATGTGACGCCAGTGCTACCAACCAGCAGGATAGAGCACCCCAGAACCCCGGAGCTCCCAATCATATGCCACGTCTGCTACCGGAGAACCCGATGCTTGCATAGGTTCTGGCTAACCAGAACCAGATATTGGCAATCATGATGTAGCAGATGCAGCACAACAACCTGCATCAGCAGCACCAGCAACCTCACAACCCAGCCATCGCTCCTCAGTCAAAGCTGCCTGAGTTCTTGAGGGTTAGGCTGCCAACCTTCTCTAGCACCACCAACCCCATGGACGCCAACGATTGGTTGTTGGCGATAGAGAAGAAGCTCAATCTCCTCCAATGCAACGAATAAGAAAAGGGCACATTCGCCATGCATCAGCTCTAGGGTCCCGCCTCAGCTTGGTGGGACAACTTCCTCGTGACCCACACCGCCACAACAGAGGTCACCTGGGCAGAATTCTGCCACAACTTCCGGAAGTCTCAGATACCAGCCGGCATTGTGGCATAGAAAAAGAGAGAGTTCAGGGACCTGGTACAAGGAAACAAGACAGTCACGGAGTATCTCCATGGCTTCAACCATTTGGCGCGCTAAGCGCCTGAGGATGTCTGCACCGATGCGGAGAGACAGGAGAAGTTCCTGGATGGACTGGACGACGAGCTGACCAACCAGCTCCTCTCAAGTGACTATCCAGACTTCGAGAAGCTGGTGGATAAGACCAGGAAGATCAACGTAACAAGATGGACCGCAAGAGGAAAGTGGCCTAGTTCCGAGCTCATCAGGGGCAGCACTGATGTGGCTGGGTGTCCGATCTTCCGATAGGTTCAATTTGGCGACGTGAAGATGTTCACATTTTGAGGCTTCCGATCAGCGATCGTCACCTCGCAACCGCTACACCCACACATCTAGTTGTTATCAACCACGCTCTCACGTAGTCAACCTCACCATGAAGGTTTTATGCCTACAAGCAATCAAAGAAACTCACAAGAACAAAGAAGAACACAATCTGAATTGCAGATGAATAATTTAACACTCGAAATTGGGGTTCCACAAACCAGACTTTGTCAACGGCGAAACTGCGGCATCTAGCAGCAAACTAATCTAAGCAAAACCCGACTCTAAACAATGACGGCTACTGAATGTATATGAGTTGGGACGTCCTAGGGTTAACCCTAGAGCGCACACCTCTTGGGCTTAGCCCACGACACAATTACAAGGCCCAAGGCCCAAAACAGACTTGGATTGGAAGAGGTATGTGTCTTGTTTCGATGATTCCGAATAGCTCAGGAGGAATTTTAATGTGGGACCAAAACCATCTAAAAGTAGACTCCATAAGCTTTCCAACAAGTACTCATGGGCCCCAAAAGTCCTTCTAGATCAGCGACTAGGTCTGTTTAAAGTTGATGCTGTTGAGAGGCCCAAATCTGAATCCAAAACGTGCAGAACTTCATCTCTTGCTTTCTATGGACCAAAAGTGACGTGGTGATGTAGGAGTAGACTTGGGTAAGGTCTTAGTTTGGTCCCCAATCAACTTCTTTGATCATCCACGCGTTCCTTGCGCTCGGTCTCTTTCCCTTCACCCAAGCAAGTATCTCTGCAAACGAGAACACACAAAACTCATGGTGTAGTAACGGCTGTTCAAATATATGACACGTAAGTCTTACGTAGAAAGCATGCACCTTTGGTTGATGAATACATAAGGTAGCTATGGTCATATCCGAGCTAGTGATGTCCTCATCAAGCACCAGAGGCCACGGGTGATGCTGGGGCATCAGGGTGGACCTTCCACCATGATCGTCCGCCAGTAGCATCCGTTCCACCCAGGGCATTTCGGAGGCAATAGCAGCAACAATGGGCAGCACAACCGTCATCCCGCTCTGCACCCACCAATGGCGCCAGTGCAACAGAGTCAGCCACGGAAAGATAGTGGGAGCAAGACCCTCACCTGCTTCAACTGCAATGAACCGGGCCATTTCGCTGACAAGTGCCCGAAGCCGAAGCGCATGGGACCCAGGCCTACAGCTCCCCAGAACCCCAATGCAAATCAGCAGGTGATAAAGGGGCGTGTTAACCACGTCTTTGCAGAAGAGGCACAGGCTGCACTAGAAGTGGTATTGGGTACGTTCCTCGTAAACTCAATACCTACAACTGTACTTTTTGATTTTGGTGCTACGCATTCTTTCATATCCAAGAAATTTGTGGGAACACATGGGATTAAAGTAGTGGAACTTAAGATCCCCATGTGGGTTCACACCCCAGGGAACCGCATGACCACAGCTCACTATAGCCCTTCAGTGAGTCTAGAAATCCAAGGATCACCCTTTCTAGCCAATCTCATCCTCCTAGAATCCAAAGACCTAGATGTCATCCTAGGAATGGATTGGTTGACCCGACACAAAGGAGTGATCAACTGCATAGACTGCACCATTACAGTGATCAGTTTGAAAGGAAAGGCAGTTACCTTCAAATCGCCAGTGCCACAGAAACAGGAAGCAAGCTTAAATCAGGTTGCAGCAGAGCAACAGTCGGAAAGTGGGAAGAAGCCAGAGTGGAAAATAGAGGGCATTCCGATAGAGAGGGAATAACCGGATGTGTTTCCAGAAGATCTACCGGGGATGCCATCAGAAAGGGAAATCGAGTTCAGAATTGATTTGACACTAGGAATAGCGCCAATATACAAAAGGCTGTACAGAATGGCACCGAATGAGATGGCAGAAGTCAAGAAGCAAGTCGATGACCTGCTACAGAAGGGTTACATCCGACCAAGCACATCGCCTTGGGGTGCACCAGTCATCTTCGTCGAAAAGAAAGACAAAACAAAGTGGATGTGCGTGGACTATCGCGCACTAAATGATGTCACCATCAAGAACAAGTATCCCTTGCCAAGGATTGATGATCTTTTTGATCAATTGGAGGGTGTCACTATCTTCTCCAAGATAGATCTGCGATAGGGCTATCATCAACTGAGGATCAGAGAGGAGGATATCCCAAAAAGGCCTTCACCACTTGGTATGGGTTGTACGAGTGCACTGTTATGTCCTTCAGGCTGACAAATGCACCGGTCTTCTTCATGAATCTGATAAACAAGGTGTTCATGGAGTTTCTGGACAAGTTCATGGTGATTTTCATCGACGATATCCTGATCTACTCGAAATCAACAGAAGAGCATGAGCAACATCTCCGTTTGGTTCTCGAGAAGTTGAGAGAGCACTAGTTATACGCCAAGTTTAGCAAATGCGACTTCTGGCTGAGAGAAGTGCAGTTCCTCGGGCACATCATCACCGCCTATGGAGTTGTTATGGATCCAACGAATGTGGAGTTTGTTACCAATTGGAAACCGCCCAAAACAGTGACACAAGTGCGGAGTTTTCTTGGACTTATGAGCTATTACCACCGGTTCATCGAGAATTTCTCAAGGACTGCAAGACCCATGACGCAATTATTGAAGAAAGATGTGAAGTTTGTTTGGACGGCTGAGTGCAATCATAGCTTTGAGGAGCTAAAATGAAAGTTAGTCTTGGCACCAGTCCTAATCTTGCCAGATCCCAAGAAAGACTTCTAGGTGTACTATGATGCATCTCGCCAAGGGCTAGGATGTGTGTTGATGCAAGAAGGCAGAGTTGTAGCCTATGCGTCACGACAGTTGCGCCCCCATGAGGGCAACTATCCGACACATGACCTGGAATTGGCTGCAGTGGTCCATGCTCTGAAGATGTGGCGGCATTACCTCATCGGTAACCGCAGCGAGATCTATATGGACCACAAGAGTTTGAAGTACATCGTCACCCAGCCTAAGCTGAACCTCCGTCGAAGAAGGTGGCTGGAATTGATTAAAGATTATGATGTGGGAATACACTACCACCTAGGTAAAGCCAACATTTGATGGCAGACGCTTTGAGCAAGAAAAGTTACTGCAACACTGCTCAAGCAGAGACATTGTGCAAGGAAATGAAACAGGAATTTGAACACTTGAATCTGGGCTTTGTCGATCATGGATTCATGGCAGCCCTAGAGGCCCAGCCTACACTCTTCGATCAAGCTCGTGAGGCACAAGCGAATGATACAGAGATTAAAAAACTCAAGAAGAACATGAGAGTTGGAAAAGCCCAGGGTTTCACAGAAGATGAAAACAGAACAGTATGGATGGGTGAACATTTGTGCCTCCCAGAGAATAAGGAGCTCAAAGACTTAATACTCTGGGAAGCTCATGAGACGCAGTACTCCATTCATCCCGGAAGCACCAAGATGTACCAAGACCTCAAAACGTTGTTTTGGTGGGCTAGTATAAGGAGAGAAATCACAGAATTCGTGGCACTTTGTGATGTGTGCCAGTGAGTCAAAGTAGAACACCAACGGCCTGCTAGACTTTTACAGCCCCTCAGAGTTCTAGAGTGGATGTGGGAAGAGATCAGGATGGACTTCATCACCGGTTTGCCCCGCACATCTTCAGGATATGACTCAATCTAGGTGATCGTTGACCGACTCACCAAGGTCGCACATTTCATCCCTGTGCATACAACATATTCGGGTAAAAGACTAGCAGAACTATACATGGCTCGTATAATGTGTCTACACGGAGTACCCAAGAGGATTGTATCCGACCCGAGTAGCTAGTTCATTTCCAAGTTTTGGCAGAAGTTACAAGCAGAACTAGGAACTCGACTAAACTTCAGCACAACTTATCATCCACAAACCGATGGTCAGAGTGAAAGAGTCAATCAGATATTGGAGGATATGCTAAGGGCTTGTGCATTAGACTTCGGAGGGACATGGGATAAGAGCCTACCCTATGCCGAGTTCTCGTACAACAACAGTTATCAAGCCAGCTTGCAAATGGCACCGTTCGAAGCTCTGTACGGCAGGAAGTGCCGTACACCCCTTTTATGGGATCAGACGGGTGAACACCAAGTATTCAGAACTGATGCACCCAAAGAGGCAGAAGAGAGGCTATAATACGAGAGCGCTTAAAGATAGCTCAGTCTAGGTAGAAGAGTTACACCGACAACCGTCGTAGAGATCTAAGTTTTGAGGAAGGAGATTATGTGTATCTTCATGTCACACCACTCCGAGGAGTACACAGGTTTCAAACCAAAGGGAAGCTAGCACCTTGTTTCGTGGGACCCTACCAAGTGTTAGCTCATAAAGGTGAAGTTGCATACCAGTTGGATCTGCCAACTTCAATGGCGGGTATACACGACGTGTTCCACGTGTCACAACTAAAGAAATGTCTAAGGATACCAGCAGAACAGGCTGATCTGGAGCAGATCGAGATCTAGGAAGACCTCACCTATGTGGAAAAGCCAATTCAAATCTTGGAGATCAGTGAAAGCAACACCCGAAGCCAGGTGATTAGGTTCTGCAAGGTACAGTGGAGTCATCGTTCAGAGGAAGAAGCCACATGAGAACGAGAGGATGAACTGAAGTCCGCCTATCCACACCTCTTCACCAGCAAGTCCGAATCTCGAGGACGAGATTCTGTTTAAGGGGGGTAGGTTTGTCACATCCCGAGTTTCCCCTTAAATATAGCCACACAAAATATACCTAAGAAAATGTCCCAAGAAAGCAATTTAAGTTGGCCAAATGAATTAATTAAAGGTGTAAAATGCAAAATAATAAATTATCATGCTGGGAATATTTTTCTTATATTTCTCTTGCCAAAATACGTTAACAGGATTTTTATTGGAATTTTTAGAGCACTGGAAGTATTCTTAATAAATCAAAAACTCTTATCGGGATTAAAAGAGCACTAGAAATCCTCTTCCTTTTCTTTTCCTCCTCTTTTTC
This sequence comes from Oryza meyeriana var. granulata, assembly GCA_003991445.1. Classification (NCBI taxonomy): domain Eukaryota; kingdom Viridiplantae; phylum Streptophyta; class Magnoliopsida; order Poales; family Poaceae; genus Oryza; species Oryza meyeriana. The sequence goes on from RYFJ01003409.1 coordinate 10,628, forward strand.
CTTTTCCTTTTTCTTTTCCCTCCTACTGGGTCGCCGGCCTAGTACTCCGTCGGCCTGCTTGCGTAGCCTGCACGCCCGCACGTCCCTCATCCTCTCTAACCGTTAGGCGGGCCCCACATGTCAGCTTCGTCCTCAACCTCCGGCCGACTCGCCCGGAGGGGATCAAGCTGCCCCGTCCATCGGATTACGCTGTTCCCGCTCCCCTGTGCCTTGGCCCTTGATTGAAACGCCACAAACCGAGTCCCTACCCATTTCCCCCACCTTCTCCACCCCTCTCGCCCACGACCGTGGTTGAATCGCGCCCACTAGCCATCATGGCCGCCGCCCTCAATCCCATGAAACTCAGCCAACTTGTCCACAAACTCCCAAGCCGAGTATATATAAACCCTCCCCGTGCTGCTCTCTCATTTTCCCCTCAGTTGCATACGCCTGCCGAGTACCCAAACCTCCTCTACGTCGAGCTCCCGATACGTCACCGCGCTCCGCCTACTCCAGTCGCACGACACCATCGCTACAGCTGTCGCTGACTACCGCGCTCACACTCACTAGCTTCACCGTACCGGCTGCGTCCTGTTCCGCAGTCGGCTGTCTTGGATTCCATTGGAATTCCATCCTCTCCGTCATTCCCTTTCGGTAAGCTTCTCCGCCGGCAGTCGGCCGTGGTTTTCCGTCGACCCACTCGGTCTTTTTCTCTCCTAATGCATTCAACACCTTCGCTAGGACCTTCTGCACCTTGTTTCCGTCTCCGTCGTCGCTTAGAGCCACTGGAACCCAGTCGGTGCCGCCATCCCGAACCTCAGCCACCGCCAACTCCCTCTGTTCGCCATCGTTCGCCGTACTCCGGTCGCCACGAGCCCTCGATGAGCACTCGGCCACAATCCTCATCTGCTCCGCCGCTTGCCGTTGCTCTGCGCCGAGCTGGATGGTCGCCGGTGGTGGCCATCGGGCCACGTGCGCCATTGCCGCACCGCGCGCACCGGCGGGTCTCGTTCCTGACTAGGTCTAAGTCGTCTGATCTATCTCGGCAAATCGGGGCCGCTCCTATACCTATGTCCATGGTCGCCGCACATGCGTGGACTGCGTCCACCGTGCGCTGCCCTCTCGTGCGCCACTGACCCGTGGATTCTGCCTGTTAGCGGCGGTCCCCGTGATCCGTTGACGCATAATTCGGTTTATTGTGCATAAATCAGTTAATAATTGATTTTGTATAGAAATCACAGTGAAACTTCTAAAATCCATAACTAAATCATTCGAACTCTGATTAATTCCATTCAAATTTCATTAAATCCAGAAAAATGACAAGAATCCATTAAAAATACTTTTAAGTCTTGTTTGACTGCCCTCATGTACTGTTTTTAATTGTTTGTGCGTTGTTTGCTTTAGAATCCAACGCCACCGATTGTCCCGTGTACTACGATGTCGTAGCCCAGTACGTCGATTCCGAGCAAGCCAAGTCACACTGTAATCTTGATCATTTTATACCTACTTTTGCTCAAATGTTTTGTTTATTCAAATAAACATGTATGTTTTCATTATTACATGTGGTATGGATTATGACCCCTATATAGATAAGATTATGCCTTAGTTGTTGAACCTTATTCCTTGTCACTTGGGTAACAACATGAATAGAATGTTATTCTTAGGATGCTTAGTCATGCTTAGAAACTATTAGTTCACCTGGGAATTAAACATTATCATTTACATTCATGCTTCGACTCTATGTCGGGAAATGTAACATTGGACATAGTACTATTAAATTAATAAAATTTGACCCAAATGGTGGGCTGTGGGTGCAAGGTTTTGCTGGACGCACCCATGGCAATTAAGGACCGGTTCGCGGGAATCCCTTGGGCAAATACTCGTTCTTTCCACAAGCCAGCGTGGGCAACAGTTGGTCTTGTAGCGTCTCTTCTCCCTCTCCTAGGCACCGATGGTTAGGATGGGCGTGATGGAGTTGGGTCGGCCTGGGGTAGGGTTGATCGGCTTCCGGATCCATTGTGGCGCAAGGGGGGTAGCCTGGCCAATATGGGGTGTCCTGTTGGCAGGTGCAACCTCAGCGTGGTGTGGATGGTTTGGGGGAGGTTGCGTGAACGGTCTTGTCACAGCCTCTCACGAGGTGTCATGGTGATACATCGGCACACGGGAACGTGTGTGGGTTTGTGTCTTGTGGGTACAATTGTACACCTCTGATCAGAGTAAATCTATTCAAATAGCCACGCCCGCGAATATGTGCGATTGGTCAAGACTCACCGTGATTAGTCACATCTTACCTAATTAACTTGACTTAATGGAACTGGTGCGGTTCAAATGGCTTGTTGGGCCTGGTTAACGTGGTGTAACATTAATCAGTGGAGGATTAATATGGTTCAATTAATCAACCTTTTTCCTGTTTGCGAACTACTTTTGTTTGCAACTGTGTTTACGCAAATAAACCTCTAGCCTATCTTTGACTCCCGTGCATTGTGCATATTTGCGGGTGTGGTTTGCTGAGTACTATGGGTGGTACTCAGTCTTGCTCCTTTTTCCCCCTCTCAGTGGTGGAGTACATGTTCGACGAGGACCGTCAAGAGGACTAGGTTGGCTCCGCCGTCAAGATGCCTATGGAATGGAAGCCTCCGCTTGGCAAGCTGTAAATAGGCTTTGTGAATCTTTACCACTGCACTCTGTATGGCAACTTTGTTTTGTGTACCCTGGCTTTCCTGGACAGGGATTTAATATACAGGAATGTTCAGAATTCGGGCTACGAATTCTAGGTGTTATAGGCTGTCTCCCCTTATATACCAGGGGATAGGGTTGCAGAGTAGGAATCCCAATCGGACTCCGACCAAGGGATTTCCATCTAGGAATACAATGTGCCCGGCTAGGACTATATCCTTTCCTTGTCATACATGGTTATGTATGCCGAGTCCTATTGTATCCCTAATTACAAGATTAGGCCCATCCTCTGTCCGAGTGGACCAAATGATTCTCATGAGGTACCCGGGGCCCATGGCCTCCACATCTTCCTCGACTCACCTTCGCCGCCGAAACCGATCATTACCTATCCGCTCGAGAAGAAGTCTCTTATGAAGCTTTGTGCCAGCTCTGTCATCACTTCAGCACTGCCTTGGCAAATACGGTGTACTGTTATCATCCCTCTCATAGTTGGTCAGGTCTGCAGAATGGTTGTGAGAATACCTGGTATGAAGACAACATGGTGATAGTGCACATGAGGATGATGCTACTTTACTTGGATGGCCTTCACGCCAATTACCAGGAAAGAACCAGAATCCAGCTACATGCACAGTAGATGAAGATCGATAGGCTACAGAGACAAGTGGATCAACTGACCCAACAAAACCATGATCTACGTCATAAGAGGATACAAGAGTTGGAAAAGGAGCCCAAGGAACTGACAGAAGAAGCAAATGCCCCTCAGCCACGAGGAGACCACTTGCCAGTGGAAGCCAAGCGTCTTCGCCTTGGATCTACCAGTGCCGCACCTAGAGAAGGAACATCAAGACAGCTGAAGAAGTTGTGGAGGCCATGGGCCCCGGGTACCTCATGACAAGCATATGGGCCACTCGGACAGAGGATGGGACTAGCCTTGTAATTAGAGATATGATAGAGCTCAGTAGAATTAGCCTTGTACGATAAGGAATATACAGTCCTAGTCGGGCAGGACATATCTCAAAGAGGAGATCCCTTGGCCGTAGTCCAGCTAGGACTCCTACTTTGTAACCTTGGCCCCCAATATATAAGGGTAGGGCATCCCCTGAGGGCATACAGAGATTCATCAGAATCATACATCCTCAAAGGAATACACCACAACTGGACATAGGGTATTACCTCACATTGAGGGCCTGAACCAGTATAAACTCTCCGTGTTCCTTTGTAGTCCACCGAGTTTCGATCCGACGAGTAGCCCTATATTCATATTGCCGGTGTAAAACATCGACAGTTGGCATGCCAGGTAATGTGATGATGGCCCGATCTTCCAAGAGGTACTGATAAGTCGATTGTGGAGAACTCGACGTTGATGATCCAAAGGCTCTGACCAAAATAGATCGATTCCCTTGCAATCACTACACCACTGCTCCGTTGGTTATCAACCGTGCCGAACACGGTTGACCTCGCCAAGAAGGCTTTCTCCTACAAGCGAATCGAGAAAACAAGCAAGAGAGTTCAAGATGCAATCTGAAATTGTATTGCGAATAATGATTAAGTTCACAAGTTGGGGTTCCTCAACCGAACATGCGGCGAAACTGCTAAGCAGAACAATCTCATAAGAAAAACCCACCAAAAACTAAAGGGGTGCGACCTCCTTAAATAGGGAAGGGGGAAGCCGCACTTATCTAATGAAAAGGGGTGTGGTACTAATCGCTACTGTTCACGTGAACAGTACCAGCCCAATTAACCTAAGTTACCAGGCCTTCGGCCCACTTTGACTCGGACTGAAAAAGTGATGTGTCTTGTTTCGCAGTTTCTGATCTGCTCGGATGGAGTTTGGAGGTGAGATCAGATCCATTTGAAAGTAGCCTCCAAGATCTTTCCAACGAGTACTCACGGGCCCCGAGAAGTCTTTTGGATCAAAAGTTATGGCTGTTTGAAGTAGATGCTGTTACGAAGGCCGAATCTGAGTCGAACTCGCGAACAGGACTTGGATTGCGCTTGATGGTTCCACTTCTACACTTGAGCTCATGTGGTCCTTCACCATGATTCCTAAGGACAATTAAATCATCACAAGAATTAAGTAGTATGCCATTCTTTGAAACATTTGTATGCAAACTTAGGAACGCATTCACCTGATGGTTAAGTTGATGTGCTCACGCTCGAGTCATTGGTCCTTGTATCATAGTTTCAGTTTGTTATGGCGTTGGCACAGTTGTATCTATAGAAAGGATGTCCTCATCATCCTCCCCTTCTTGAATTGGAGTTGTCCACGACTCAAGCTCATCTTCTGTTCCCAAGCAAGGTCGCAAATCTGCAATGTTAAAGGTGGGGCTAACCCCAAAATCTGCAGGCAAGTCTAACTTATATGCATTATCATTAATACGTTCAAGCACTCTAAAAGGACCATCTGCACGAGGCATGAGTTTAGACTTTCTCAATGCCAGAAATCATTCTTTACGCAAGTGTAACCACACAAGATCACCAGGTTCAAAAGTAATATGCTTGTGTCCTTAACTACCTGCAACTTTATATTTAGCATTCATAATCTCAATGTTTTCTTTAGTTGTCTCATGCATCTTACATATCAAATCAGCACGTTGTTGCGCATCAAAATTTACCTTCTCAGAAGCTGGAAGAGGCAACAAGTCGATAGGTGCACGAGGTATGAAACCATACACAATCTCAAAAGGGCATTTCTTTGTGGTAGAATGCAGTGAACGATTATAGGCAAATTCCACATGAGGCAAACATTCCTCCCATATTTTTAAGTTCTTTTTAAGCACAGCCCTAAGCATAGTAGACAATGTTCTATTGACTACCTCAGTTTGTCCATCGGTTTGGGGATGACAAGTAGTGGAAAATAACAGTTTAGTTCCCAACTTACCCCGGCAGGACAAGGATGGGCCTAGCCTTGTAATTAGAGATATTGTAGCACCTGGCAGACTTTGCCTTGTACGATAAGGAATATATAGTCCTAGTCGGGTAAATTGTATCTCTAAGAGGAGATCCCTTGGCCGTATCCGGTTGGGACTCCTACCTTGTACCCTTGTCCCCCAGTATATAAGGGGAGGCAGGGCGCCCCATGAGGGCAGAAGAGATCAAAAGATCATAGATCAACACAAATCCTCAAAGGAATAACATCACAACTGGACGTAGGGTATTACCTCACATTGAGGGCCTGAACCAGTATAAGTCTCCCTGTGTTCCTTTGCAATCCACCGAGTTTCCATCCGCCAGGAAGCCCCATATTCATATTGCCGGTGTAAAACATCGACAATTGGCACGCCAGGTAGGGGCTCCGGCGAGTTTTACATCTACAAGCTCGATGGATCCAGCAACCAGAGTCGATGGCGGCAAATTCTCCCCTAGAGACACAATGACGTTCGGAAGCCTCGACTTCGTCGCTGACATGTTCGGCAATCTCACCTTGGCCGATGCAGATCCAATCCAACCGGCCGAGGAACCAACCGACTCCATGCCAGTCGGCCCACAAGACGCTGTAGCCACCCTCGCTGATTTACTGCGGCGATCTACCACCTTGCCAAGTCTTGGGACAACTCTCTCCTTCGGCCTCCGACTCGCGCTTGGCCTCGAGCCGGCCCGGTTCGGGCTAGGAGGGGGAGAGATCGTCAATCTCCCTTGCAGACCCGGTGACGCCGCGGATCTACATCCCACGTGGCTGACCCGATCCTCTAGGCTTCAGTTTGGACGTGGCTCCGAGCCACTCTAGATTGGATCTAGAGAGGTCGGAGTCGTCCTTACTCCGATCAACTACTCGAATTCCGACTCCAAGTCGGACAATGCTTCGGACACTGGTTCGGACACCAGTCTGGTGAGTTTCCTTTTGCCCCGTGAGATCTTCATGGCTTCAACCCCTCCACTAGAGGTATGCCGACTACAAGAGGAGCAACAAGAGGAGGCACGTCGACTACAGCAACAGGAGGAGGCCGACCGTGAGGATCGCAATGACGAGCTGCGCAAGGCTGGGTGAACCGCTCAGTAGCAAATCCTCCAGACTAGAGTCGACGACCACGACGTCTTCGTCACGCCACAACAGAACGTCGTGGCCGCTGCAACCTTGCTGGATACACTCCAGCTCAGGCCTGATCACCAGGCCACCCCAACTATCACCAAGATTAAAGCCATGATCATAGCTGCCGCATGTCAGCAGCACCAATAGTCGGGCGAAACACTTATACCAACCAATCGGTCAGGTTCTCCAGTGGCAATCTCGTCTGCATCAGCGCGACGCCGGGCAGCCAGCTCAAATCAGCCACACGAGGAGTCGCGGCAAACATCACTTGGCAACACCAACAACAACAATCAGCGACGTCACCAGAACGATCGTCGATTCAACCAGGACCTCCGAGTTCGTCTACAATGCGACCTCCGCAAGACATTAACGCCCAGCGCCGTCAATGCGAAGAGGATGAGCGCCGCCGACTGGAGGACGAGCATGAGCACTTCAGTCTCCACCACAAGCAGTTCAACCGCCGCAATCAGAGCCGGAGCCCTCACGAAGATGAAGGCATTCCAACTTTCACCCATGAGCTATAGGATGTCGACTGGCCATCAGGCTTCAAGCCTACGGGGATCGAGAAATACGATGGCAAAACGAACCCCGAATCCTGGCTCACCGTATATACTCTGGCAATCCGAGCTGCCGGAGGTGACCACAAAGCCATGGCTAACTATCTCTCGGTTGCCCTGGCCAACTCAGCGAGGATATGGCTAACAGGGATAGCGAGGCGGTCGATCGGTTCCTAGGGAGAACTCAGGGAGTGGTTCATCGCTAACTTCCAGGGGACCTACGAGAGGCCGTCTTCCGAGCAAGATTTATACCAACTGCACCAGAGGAAGAACAAGTCTCTGTGCGAATTTATCAAGAGGTTCTCCAAAAAACACAACCAAATCCCAATGATCAAGGACAAGGTCGTCATCGCCGCCTTCCGCAAGGGAGTAAAGGATGCCCCATTCATCGTGTGGAGGCCATGGGCCCCGGGTACCTCACCACTAGCATATGGGCCACTCGGATAGAGGATGGGCCGAACCATGTAATTAGAGATAAGATAACACCTGGCAGGCTTTACCTTGTACAATGAGGAATAACAGTCTTAGTCAGATAGGTTTCTATCTCTAAGAAGGAAATCCCTTGGCCGTATCCGGCTGGGATCCTTATCATGTACCCCGGTCCCCCAGTATATAAGGGGAGGTAGGGCGCCCCTCAGGGCACGGAAGATCATTGATCAGAAACCACCTCAAAGGAATAACACCTCAACTGGACGTAGGGTATTACCTCACATCGAGGGCCTGAACCAATATAAATCTTCTCTGTGTTCATCTGCAATCCACCGAATTTACCTTCGCCGTGTAGCCCTATAGTTTTATTGCTGGTGCAAAGCATCAATAGTTGCCGCGCCAGGTAGGGGCTCCGGCGAATTCTTCATCAGCAAATTCGATGGATCCAACAAACGGAGTCGGCGGCAACAAGTTCTCCCCTGGAGACAAGATTTCCTTTGGAAGCCTCGATTTCATTGCCAACCAGATTGGCAAACTTACCTTGGCCGGAATAGATCTAATCCAACCGGCTGAGGAGCCAGCCGACGTAGTGCCAGTCGGCCCACAGGACGCCGCGATCTCCTTCAACGACTTACTGCGGCAGTCCTTCACATCGCCAAGCATCGGGACAACTCTCTCCTTCAGCGTCTGACTTGCGCTAGGCCTTGAGCCAGCCCGGGTTGGGCTGAGAAGGGGAGAGATCGTCAATCTCCCACATGGGCTCGGCGACGCTGCGGATTTACATCTCGCACAACAGACCCGATCTCCTGCGATTCAGTTTGGACACGGCCAAGTGCCGTTTCAGATTGGATCTAGAGAGGTTGGGGTCGTTCTCACTCCGATAAACTACTCGGAGTCCGACTCCAAGTCGGATAACGGTTCGAATGCCAGTTCACACTCCAGTTTGGCGAGTTTTCTACTCCCCCGTGAGATCTTCATGGCTTCAACACCACCCTCCGAGGTGCGCCGACTACAAGAGGAGCAAGAAGAGGAGGCACACCGACTGCAACAACAGGAGGAGGCTGATCACGAGGCTCGCAACGACGGGCTGCGTAGAGTTGGGCGAGCAGCCCAGCACCAGATTCTCCAAACTAAAGTCGGTGATCACGACGTTTTCGTCACGCCGCAATAGAATGTTGTGGCCACCGCAACTTTGCTGGACACGCTCCAGCTCGGGCCTGATCACCAGGCCACCCGAACTATCGCCAAGATCAAGGCGATGATCACGGCTGCTGCCTGCCAACAGCAACAACAGCAGTCGGGCGACACCCTAGCACCGACTAACCGGTCGGGATCTCCAGCAGCAGGCTCATCCACGTCAGCTCGGTGTCGGGCGGCCGGCTCAAGTCGGCCACGTGAGGAGTCTAGGCAAATTACACTCGACAATACCAATAACGACAACCGGCGTCGTCATCAGTATGATCGCCGGCCTAATCAAGACCTCCGAGAGCACCTACAACATGACCTTCGCCACACTATCAGCGCCTGGCGCCGCGAATGACGAGAAGATGAGCGCCGCCGACTGGAAGACGAAAACAAGTGCTTTGGCCTCCATCACGAGTGGTTTAACCGCCGTGGTCGAAGCCCGAGCCCTCATGAACACGAAGGCATCCCAGCTTTCACTCGGGAGCTATAGGACGTCCATTGGCCGACTGGCTTTAAGCCCACTGGGATTGAAAGGTATGACAGCAAGACAAATCCCGAGTCCTGGCTCACCGTATATACCCTAGCAGTCCGAGCTGCTGGGGGCGACAACAAAGCCATGGCTAACTACCTCCCAGTTGTGCTAGCCGACTCGGCGAGGACATGGCTGACAGGGCTCCCGAGGCGGTCGATCGATTCTTGGGGAGAACTTAGGGATCAGTTCATCGCTAACTTTCAGGGGACCTACGAGAGGCCGTCTTCAGAGCACGATCTTTATCAGCTGCACCAGAAGAAGAACGAGCCTCTATGAGACTTCATCAAGAGGTTCTCCAAGAAGCGCAACAAGATCCCAATGATCCGCGACGAGGCTGTCATCGCCGCCTTCCGCAAGGGAGTAAAAGACGCCCCATTCATCGCGAAGTTCACTCGGAAACCACCGCCGTCTGTCCGGGCTCTGTTCGACATGGCCAATAAATACGCCGACTCGGCTGAAGCGGTCGCAGAGGCCCTCGATGAGAAGAAGGAGTCCCGACAGAAGGACTAAAAGGCGAAAGCCAACAACGAGCCGTCTCAAAACAAGTCTGGCAGCCGCAAGCGGAAGTCAGACAACGAGGTGGCCAACATGGAGTGCACTCGGTCGCGGCCCCAGTGGAATAACGACTACCAGAAAGTCATGAGCGGGCCATGCCCCTTCCACCCCAAGGGCAAGCACGCGGCCAAAGATTGCTACATGCTGAAGAAGTTTGCCTCCGAGCAAGCTTCATCATCTGGCGCCGACAAGGACAAAGACAAGCCAGATTAGGGTCCGGCCGACGACTTCCAAGATCCTCAGGCCGAGCTCAACCACATCTTCGGAGGGCCGTTCGCGTACGAGTCCAAGTGCAAATAGAAGCTAATAGCGCGCGACATCAACACGGTCTCTACGGCGGACACCCCCCAGTACCTGCACTAGTTAGAGATGGCCATTACCTTCAATTGCGTAGATCACCCAGATCGGGTTTCTCACCCAGGACGTTATCCACTCGTCCTGGACCCGGTCGTCAGACACATCAGGCTGAAGAAAGGCCTCATCGACGGAGGTAGCGTGCTCAACATCTTATTCGCCAAGACTTTGGACGAGATGAAGATTCCTCATTCAGAACTACGGCCGAGTACTGCGCCCTTCCAGGGGATAATTCCCGGCCTGTCATCAACTCTACTCGGGCATATAACCTTGCCGGTAACCTTCGCCATACGGGATAACTTCCGCACGGAAAACGTCTGCTTCGAGGTTGCCGACTTCGAGACCGCGTACCACGCGATACTCGGACGACTGGCACTCACCAAATTCATGGCAATACCGCACTATACATACATGGTGCTCAAGATGCCTGGGCCAGCAGGAGTCCTCTCCCTCCGCAGCGACATCAAGCAAGCCTTCAGCTACGACAAGGAGAGCTATGAACTGGCTCAATCACAAGAGGCGGTAGTCGGGCGCCATAGCATTCGGCAAGCCGTCACAACTGAAGTCGAGTTAGATCAAGTTTCGGCAAAAAAGGCAGCGAAGTCGGGAATTTCAGCGGACTTTGACACGAAGAAGATCCCCTGGACCCTTCTGACCCCTCCAAGACTGCTCTAGTCGGGACCGGACTCGACCCCAAATAGGAAGACGCGCTCGTCACCTTTCTACAAGCCAATAAAGATATCTTCGCATGGAAACCGTCCAACATGCCGGGCGTACCAAGGGAGGTGATCGAGCACGCCCTAAATGTGAAGACAGATGCCAAGCCAGTCAAGCAACGGCTGCGGCGCTTCGCTCAAGACCGCAAGGATGTGATTCAAGAGGAGATTACCAAGCTCCTCGTAGCCGGGTTCATCAAGGAGGTCTATCACCCGGATTGCCTGGCAAACCCAGTTCTGGTCCGGAAGAAAAACGGTAAATGGCGCATCTGCGTCGACTACACCGATCTCAACAAGGCGTGCCCCAAGGACCCATTTGGTCTCCCCAGGATAGATCAGGTGGTAGATTCCACGGCTGGGTGCGACCTACTCAGCTTTCTCGACTGCTACTCGGGATACCAATAAATCAGCTTGAGGGAGGAAGACTGCTTAAAGACATCTTTCATCACACCATTTGGAGCGTACTGCTACATCACAATGCCGTTCGGTTTGAAGAATGCTGGAGCAACCTATCAACGCGCAATTTAGCGGTGCCTGCACACTCAGATCGGTTACAACGTGGAAGCCTACGTCGACGACGTGGTGATCAAGACAAAGTCCAAAGAAGACCTCATTGCTGACTTGGAAGAAACCTTCCACAACCTTCGAAGATTCAAGATGAAGTTGAACCCGGAAAAGTGCGCCTTCGGTGTGCCATTCGGAAAGTTACTCAGCTTCATCATCTCGCATCACGGCATCGAGGCTAACCCAGAGAAAGTCAACGCCATAATGAACATGGCTCTCCCGACTAACCTCAAAGACGTCCAGAAGCTGACAAGCTGCATGGCGGCACTCAGCCGGTTTATTTCCCAACTGGGCGAACGGGGTATGCCCTTCTTCAAACTACTCAAAAAGGTGAACAATTTACAGTGGACTCCGGAAGCCCAGCAAGCCTTCGAAGACTTCAAACAATTCCTTACATCACCTCCCATGCTGGCGTCACCTATGCCCCAAGAACCGCTAATGCTATATCTGGCGGCAACCACTCAGGTAGTCAGCATGGTATTGGTGGTCGAGCGATCCGAACAGGGTCATATCCAGAAAATACAACGGCCAGTTTACTTTGTCAGCAAGGTGCTTGCCTACTCGAAGACGAGATATCCGCAGGTCTAGAAGCTGCTATATGGCCTACTCATCACAGTCCGTAAGCTGGTGCATTATTTTCAAGCACATCAAGCCACGGTGGTCACAGCGTTTCCACTCGGGGATGTCCTTCATAATCGCGAGGCCACCGGACGAATCGCTAAATGGGCACTCAAGTTGATGGCGTTCGATATCACCTTTCAGCCACAGACAGCAATTAAATCACAAGCTCTAGCCGACTTCGTGGCCGAGTGGACAGAAGTTCAACTGCCTACATCAACAGCAAAGCTAGAGTACTGGACAATGTACTTCGACGGTTCTCTACGGATCGGCGGCGCCGGGGCTGGAGTCATATTGACGTCCCCCACCGGTGAAAAACTAAAGTACGTTCTACAAATCCACTTCCCGGCTTCCCACAACGTCGCCGAGTACGAGGCACTTATTCACAGGCTCTGCATCGCTATATCGCTCGGCATACGTCGACTGGTTGTGCGCGGGGATTCTCAACTCGTGGTAAACCAGGTCATGAAAGACTGGACTTGTCTCGACGATACCATGGCAGCATACTATCAGGAGGTCCGCAAGCAGGAAAATAAGTTCGACAGGCTGGAAATAACACATGTCCTGCGTCAATACAACGACGCGGTAGACGAGCTGGCAAACATGGGATCCAAGCGAGAAGCAGTTCTGACTGGAATCTTTGTCGAGCAAATCATGGGGCCATCAGTCAAGAAGAAACCGGCGCCGGTGCAGTCGGGAGGAGAACCTACCCCGGCCACAGATGAGGTGCCGCACATATGTCAAGACTGGAGGACTCCTGTTGTCAAATTTCTCCTGGACGACGAACTCCCAGAAGATCGCAGTCAAGCCTAGCAGATAAAGCGTCGAAGCAAAAGCTTCCTACTAGTCGGAGAAGACCTGTACCGAAGGAGCGCATCCGGTGTCCTCATGCAATGCGTCACCACCGAGGAGGGCAAGCAGATTCTGCAGTCGATTCACTCGGGCATATGTGGCAACCATGCTGCATCCAGGACGTTAGTCGGAAAGGCTTACTGGCAGGGATTTTTCTGGCCCACAGCAGTAGCAGACGCCAAGGACATTGTTCGCAAGTGCGAGGCTTGCCAGTTCTATGCAAGACAAACAAAGATCCTAGCCCAGGAACTCCAAACTATCCCTATTTTTTGGCCATTCGCAGTATGGGGGCTCGACATGATCGAGCCTTTCAAGAAAGCACCAGGAGGGTTTACACATCTATTCGTCGCGGTGGATAAATTCACCAAGTGGATTGAGGCTAAACCCGTTGCAACAATCACAGCAGCACGAGCAAAGGACTTCATCATGAGCATACTATACCGGTTCGGGGTCCCTAACCGCATCATCACTGACAACGGTACTCAGTTCACGGGTGGCGTATTCCAAGACTTCTGCGAAGATTTCGGCATCAAGATCTGCAACGCATCTGTGGCACACTTGCGGAGCAACGAGCAGGTCAAACGAGCCAACGGTATGGTCTTACAAGGCATCAAGGCCAGGATATTTGACCGACTACAACCATACGCGGGCCGGTGGGTACAAGAACTCCCACCGGTTCTCTAGTCTCTAAGAACCACGGTCAGTCAGGCAACAGGGCAATTCCCTTTCTTTTTGGTCTACGGTGCCGAGGCTATGCTACCGACAGAGTTACAGTTCGGCTCTCCGCGAGTCCGGGCTTACTCAGAAAATGACTCAAATAACACCCAACTGGTCGAGCTAGATCAGTTGGAAGAAGCAAGGGATACCGCAACAATCCAGTCGGCAAGGTATCTTCAAGGCCTATGTCGCTACCACAACCGCAATGTCTGTGGCCACGCCTTTTTGGTCAGGGGTCTCATCCTGAGGAAAATACAAACCACCAAAGACAGGCACAAACTATGCCCAATCTGGGAAGGGCCGTTCATTATCGCCGAGGTCACGCGGCCAGGCACCTACCGACTGAAGACCGAAGACGGTGCCCTCATCAACAACTCATGGAACATAGAACAGCTATGTCCTTTCTATACCTGAGTTTTATACTTTTTCATGTGTACAGTTTCTCTGACTCACTACGCCGCTTGCATCAACTGAGTAGTGAGTCGGGGGCTGCATGTATATACGTGCTGTCAATAATATACGAGCTTGTCCTACTCAGTCATGAAGCTTTACTATAACTGTCGCGTTTGCCCGAGTCCAGCTTCCTACTTTGAACAATTGTATTAAGTTCTAACAGAATAACTCGGCACAGACCGCACGGTCAAGTAAAGCTAATGACGACCGAGTACATAAGCTTGGTGGCATCGCACGTATATTTACACATGTTTTCCACAAAAGTTCATACATACCGACTACATAATATGTTGCCCTTACAGACCCAAGTCTCGGGTAATTATCTCAGCGGTCGGCTTCGCCCGGGCAATCAGCTCCAGCGCCTCCTCGGGCGTCGTCTCCCCGGCAAACCCCTCCCTGATGGCTTCAATATCTACCCTCGGGTAGATGGACTTGGTCATCGCCAGGGTCTGGGCCACGCCGGCAACCACACGCTTATCCGAGTACCTCTTCAGGGCACTCGGTGCGTCCTAAAGACGCACCTCTACTTGGGGGATCTTGCTGCAACTGGTTCCCACAGGGCTGGGATCTATGAGGTCAAGGAGCCCTTTCATGGACCCGACAAGGGCCTCCCGTGACTCCCCGATGACTCTTATCTCCTCTGTGTAAAACCGATACTGGGCTTGGACATTGACTCTCATGTCTGTCCGGGTCCACCGGCAAGTAAACTTGTCAGACTCGGTTGCAGACGGAATGACTAATGGATTGGTTAAGATCACGGTTAGGTTGAGGACTTACTTTCATAGTCGGCCTCCCACCCAGCCACGGTCTTCTCCAGTTCAGCTTTTTCCTTACCGAGCTTGACGATGGCCTCTTTCAACTCGGCCTTCTCCCGATCAAGCTCGGCGTTGGCCTTTGTCAGGTCGGCCTTGACTTTCTCAAGCTCAGCCCTGGCTTCTTCGGCCTCCTTCAGCTGGGATTCCCTCTCTGTTCGGGTCTTCAACTCTGCTTCGAGGGCTGCACGACAGATTAGCCAAGAGCTCAACCGTGCGGTCAAGACATAACTGGGCAGTCAGGAACAACGCAACTGGATGAATACGTCAATGGTTTAGTCGGGAAGGTGCATTTGGGGAATTTACCTCTGATCTTTCCGGCTAGGACCCAAGTCTCCTCCCTGAGCTGGTCGGCGCCACTCTTCAGCCAGGCTTCCCTCCCCGCGTGACGCGCCTCCATCTCAGCCTTCAATGCCCGGAGCTGCTCCAGTTCCGTGAGATGGGGGGCCATTTCGACCAGGATTTCGGTCATCACCTCATTGCGGTCAACAAGCTCCTGCTCAGGGAGAGAGCAAGTTAAAATTGGAGTCAAGATGTCAAAACGAGAAGACCATCAGGACTTTTATCACAGGGGTCATACCCGAACCCTCTCGGACCCGGCAATGGCGGCGCGGAGCAACCTTTCGCGTTCCCTCCTCGCCGTAGCCTCGTTAAGCCTGAAGCTCTTCACGGTCCCGTTAGGCACCGTCTAGGTGAACGTTCGGGGCATCCTACGTGGGGGAGCTTCAATCCGAGGCAGGTTCGGGATCTCTGGTGGCGGCGACGATGACGACGATGACCACGACGGCGACGGGGTCCTGGCCTCCATGCAGTCGTCCCCTGCGGCCTCGGGGATTGACTTGGGGGCTCCAACAGCGGCCTCTGCAGCGGGTAACAATTCAGGGGCTGGGGCCTCAACCTTAGTAACTGCCTCTTGGTCAGGCGGCGACGGCGACCCTGCGGTCAGGACCACCTCAGTCTCTGCAACTGGGCTGGCCACCGGCTCAGCGGGTAGGTTCGCGGCCGCCGGCTCAGCTGGGGCAGGCTCTTCAAGGGGAGCGGTCAGATCGGTCTCCTTGAGATTGATATCGACCCGCTTCCTGCATGATGAAACAAGACATCAGAAAGCTACTTCAATAGGCAAGAATCCCAGAAGACTCGGAGCAGCTTACCTCTTGGAGAACTTAAGTCTCCCACCGGGTGACTCAGGTTCCAGCGCAGTCCGCTCAGCAGTCGGGCTAGTCGATGTCACAATTGGCGGCGGCACATCAGCTTGAGTCGGCGGAACCCGCTTTGGCCAACCACTCGGCGGTGCTGTTGCTGGACTCGGCAATGTTGGGCTCGGCCCCGCAGGTTTCATCCTGGGGCTCGATCGCCTGGGTGTCGCAGCAGCAGTGTCCTTTATCTTCAGCCCTCCTACCGCGACACGTGACGTCATCGCCCCCTCGCCCCGATAAAGAATAGGTTTCTTCTCGGCTCTCCTGGGGTCGGGTCGGGCTGCAGCGGGGCTCCTTGGCCTTTTCTTCGACGCAACAGCCGACAATGGGCGGGAGTCCTCATCAAACTCCACACACCACTAAAGAGGATTCAACAGAATACATCATACAATGCCAGGCAATCACACATACAAGTCCACAGGCATTCCCTACAAAGGAAAGACGGAGGTTACCTCGGGGCGGGGCCAACTGCGCCTATAAGACACAATGCGTCTCTTCTTGTCTTCGGTCTCGATCACCCCGCTGGAGAAGTATCCGAACAGGGTTTCGGTCACCTTTTGCTCATTGGCCGACTCATGGCTGACCTGGTCAGGATCATGTTTTCCCTGGTAATCCCAGCCAAATGCACTCCTCAGCTTCAGGGGCTGGAAGCGCCGAGTCAGGAACCTCCTGGCCACCCAGGGTCCAGTCAGGCCAGCCTTCTTGAAGTTATCTAACTTTGTCAACAGTTGATGCACCTGGCCCATCTCCTCAAGGGTTGGGTCTACTGACCAATTTGGTAAAACCACCAGTGGCAAGCTGGTGAATGGCCGCAAGGAGGGAGCCAGATCTGCGTAATAGAACCACTCCTTGTGCCAGCCTTTTAAGGAGGATTTCAAGGGAAGATCAAGATATGACTTTTTCCTATCGCTCCTTAGCTGAAGACCAGCCCCCCCCAATCACACTGATGTATTTTTGGAGGCTGGGGTTTAATGTGGAACAAATGCCTAAAGAAGTTGAAATGGGGTTCCACGCCCAAATAACACTCGCACAGAGTAACAAATATGGAGATCTGAAGGATTGAGTTGGGATTCAAATGCACCAACTCTAACTTATAGAAGTCAAGGATTCGGCAGAAAAGAAGGAAGGCACAACCCCGGTCGAAAAAGAAGCAAAAACTACCGTTTTGCCAGATTGGGGATTTGGAGCCGACTCACCCTTAGCCGGCCGCCAGCGGATCACTTCCTGGCTCGGTAACTTCGATTGATTCTCCATCAGCGTCAGTTTCACCAAACCGCAATCCGACATCGGCCAAGTATTCCCCGGTGAACCCGCAAGATCCGAAGCTTTCGGCATGGTTGGAGGCGAAGAGATTGGGGAAAAGCATTGGGGCTTGGAACGGATGAGGAAAACCAGAGTCGCCCGAGTTCGCGTGGAAGCAGTAGTAACAGCTAACTCTAGCCAGCGAGAGCGAAAGTCGGGCGGAAGTGGAAGATGAAATGATTGGCTAATTTGGCGAAGATGAAGGAATCTTTTTCTCTCTCCCCGCTTTTTTATACAGCCGATGCCGACTAAGTGGGCTTGGGCCAACACAATTAGCACTGGGCCATCAAGATATGAATTCCTACAGTAGCATGCTCCATGTGGGCCGCCCGCAGGCTGAGTTAAAATTATAGTGCTGGTGCTACTAATAGGAATCGATGAGGTAAGCAGATATGCTTCATGGGAGCCTTATTGCTAAACATATATGTTTGGGTATCTGTTTTATCCACCAGGTCTCGAGGATATATCCTTATAAGGATCACAAGCTGGTCTTCATTAAAATTGGAGATGCTGGTATCTTTCCCCGGTACACCTGACCACGCTATGGATTTATTTTCATAAAGTGGCGCTCGGCCTACATGCGTGGCCACCAGTTGCCATGAGCAACGTCATTCCAGCCGACATGACGCTGAAGAGTCTAACTTTCGAGTAGTGCACTACTCGGGAGAGACTATAAATATCTTTTTCCCACTGACATGATGTGGAGGAGTCTAACTTCTGAGTGGGACGCCACTCAGAAAGGACTATAAACCCCTTTTTCCAGCTAACATGATGCTGAAGAGTACCATATATGAGTAGCATCCTACTTGGCAAGACTATAAACATACATTTCGACTGACAAGAAGTCGAGGAGTCCTATATAAGAGTGGCATGCTACTCGGCAAGACTCTATCTATTAAATTCTGGTTGACATATACCAAAGAATCTCATATACCAGTAGTAATCTACTCGGGAAAGATTATCAGGGTAAAGATCTTTGACTTTATGATTAATTGTCTTCACAATTAAGCACAAAGTCGGGGGCTACACCCAATAGGTGCGGCTATTCGGTGCACACTATTCATATATCTACATGAAGCCCTTCATAGCCTCGTTGCCAGCTGACATGAAGCAAGACTCGGGAAGAAGACTTACTCGGACAAAGAGTACTTGGGAGCATCGCACTCGGGCAATCTTCATCGTGGAGACGAGCACTCGCATCAGCTATGACTCAAACTATGAAGGTCTCAGGGACTACTGTGGAGGCCATGGGCCCCGGGTACCTCACCACCAGCATATGGGCCACTCGGATAGAGGATGGGCCGAACCATGTAATTAGAGATAAGATAATACCCTACAGGCTTTACCTTGTACAATGAGGAATAACAGTCTTAGTCGGATAGGTTTCTATCTCTAAGAAGGAAATCCCTTGGCCATATCCGGCTGGGATCCTTATCATGTACCACGGTCCCCTAGTATATAAGGGGAGGCAGGGCGCCTCTCAGGGCACGGAAGATCATTGATCACAAACCACCTTAGAGGAATAACACCTCAACTGGACATAGGGTATTACCTCACATCAAGGGCCTGAACCAGTATAAATCTTCTCTATGTTCCTCTACAATCCACCGAATTTACCTTCGCTGAGTAGCCCTATAGTTTTATTGCCGGTGCAAAGCATCGACACATCGCAAAATTCACTCGGAAGCCTCCAGCCACTGTCAGGGCTCTCTTCGATATGGCAAATAAATACGCCGACTCAGTCGAGGCAGTCGCAGAAGGCCCTCGATGAGAAGAAAAGGTCCCGGCAAAAAGACAAAAAGGCAAAAGCTAACAACAAGCCATCACAGAATAAGTCCGGCAACTGCAAGCGGAGGTCGAACAACGAGGTGGCCAACGTGGAGCGCAATCGGTCACGGCCCCCAAGGAACAATGAATACCAGAAGGTTATGAACAGGCCTTGCCCCTTCCATCCCAAGGGCAAGCATGCGGCCAAGGATTGCTTCATGCTCAAGAAGTTTGTCTCCGAGCAGACTTCATCATCTGGCGCCGACAAGGACAAAGACAAGCCAAACTCGGGCCCGACCGACGATTTTCAGGATCCCCAAGCCGAGCTCAACCACATTTCGGAGGGCCGTCTGTGTACGAGTCCAAGCGGAAGCAGAAGTTAACAGCAGGCGAACGTCAACGCAGTCTCTACAACAGACGCCCCCAATATTTGTGCTGGTCAGAAACACCCATCACATTTGACCGCGCAGATCACCCCAATCGGGTCTCACATTTGGGGCGCTACCCACTCGTCCTGGACCCGGTAGTTAAGAATATCAACCTGAAGAAGGCTCAATATCCTCTTCGCCAAGACCCTGGATGAGATGGAAATCCCTCGTTCAGAACTACGGCCGAGTACTGCGCCTTTCCATGGATAATCCTGCCTGTCTTCAACACCCCTTGGGCAGATAACCTTGCCGGTCACCTTTGGCACGCGGGATAACTTCCACACAGAAAACATCTACTTCGAGGTTGCCGACTTCGAGACCGCGTACCACCGATACTCGGACGACGCGGCTCGCCAAATTCATGGCGATACCGCACTATACCTACATGGTGCTCAAAATGCCTGGGCCAGCAGGAGTCCTCTCCCTCCGCAGCGACGTCAAGCAAGCCTTCACCTGCGACAAGGAGAGCTGCGAGTTGGCTCAATCACAAGAGGCGGCAATTGGATGCAACAGTATTCGGCAAGCCGTCACAACCCAAGTCGAAGATGACCAAGTTCTGGCCAAAAAACAGCGAAGTCGGAATTTCAGCGAACTTTGACACGAAGAAGATCACCCTGACCCTTTCGACCCCTCCAAGACTGCTCTAGTTGGGACTGGACTCATCCAAATAGGAAGAACGCGTTGTCACCTTCTCCAAGCCAACAAGGATATCTTTGCGTGGAAACCGTCTGACATGCTGAGCGTACCAAGGGAGGTGATCGAGCACGCCTCAACTCAAGACAAGCCAAAGCCAGTCAAGCAACAGCTACGGCGCTTCGCACAAACCGCAAAGATGCTATCCGGGAGGAGAATAACCAAGCTTCTCGCAGCTGGTTCATCAAAGAGGTCTATCACCCAGATTGGCTAGCAAACCCAATCTGGTCCGGAAGAAAAACGGTAAAATGCCGCATGTGCTCGACTACACCGATCTCAACAAGGCGTGCCCCAAGGATCCATTTGGTCTACCTAGAATAGATCAGGTGGTGGACTCAACCGCAGGTGTGAACTTTCTCAGCTTTCTCAACTGTTACTTGGATACCACCAAATCAGCCTCAAGGAGGAAGAACTGCCTAAAGACGTCTTTATCACGCGTTTGGAGCGTACTGCTACATCACTATGCTGTTCAGTTTGAGAAACGCTGGAGCAATGTATCAACGAGCCATTCAGCGGTGTCTACACACTCAGATCGGGTGCAACGTTGAGCCCTACATCGACGACGTGGTGATCAAGACCAAGTCCAAAGAAGACCTCATCGCTGACCTAGAAGAAACCTTCCAAAATCTTCGAAGATTCAAGATGAAGTGAACCAGAAAAGTGCGCCTTCGGTGTGCCATCTGGAAAGCTACTTGGCTTCATCGTCTCGCATCGCGGCATCGAGGCCAACCTGGAGAAAGTCAACACAATCAAGAACATGGCATCCCCGACTAGCCAAAGGACGTACAGAAGCTGACAGGCTGCATGGCAGCACTCAGCTGGTTTATTTCCCGACTAGGCGAACGGGTCTTGCCCTTTTTCAAGCTATTGAAGAAAGTGGACAATTTCCAATGGATTGCCAAAGCCCAGCAAGCCTTCGAAGACTTCAAAAAATTTCTCACATCACCACCTGTGTTGGCGTCACCAATGCCCCAAGAACCATTAATGCTTATCTGGCGGCAACTACTCAAGTAGTCAGCACGGTGCTGGTGGTTGAGCAATCTGAACAGGGTCACATACAGAAATTCAACGGCCAGTCTACTTTGTCAGCGAGTCTTGCTGACTCGAAGATGAGATATCCGCAGCTCTAGAGCTGCTGTACGCCTTACTCATCACTGTCCGGAAGCTGGTTGCATTATTTCCAAGCACATCAATCACGTGTGTCACATCTACCACTCGGGACGTCCTGCATAATCGCGAGCCACCTCCAAATCGCTAAATGGCGCGAGTGGCGTCACATCACCTTTCGCCACGGACACTATCAAATCACAACTCTACCGACTTCCGTGGCGACAATGACAGAAGTTTCAAAGCTACATCAACAGCGAAGCTAGAGTACTTCACAATGTACTTCGACTTTCTAAGATCGGCGCGCGAGGCTGGCTCATACTAACATCCCACCTACCGGTGAAACTCAAGTACGTTCTCCAATCCACTTCCGTCCACAACGTCGCCGAGTATGAGGCACTTGTCCACGGGCTCCGATGCTATATCACTCAGCATCCGCGATTGTTTACGAGGAGATTCTCAACTCGTGTCAACCAATCATGAAAACTGACATGCCTTCAACGACACAATCGGCATACTATCAGGAGGTCCGAAATTTGAAATAAGTTGACGGCTGAGATAACACATGTCCTATGACAATACAACAATGCTGCAACGAATTCCAACATGATCTAACAAAGCGGTCCCCGATAGGGATCTTTGTCGAGCAACTTATAAGCCATCAGTCAGAAAAACCACAGAGCAGTCAAGAGCGAACCATACCCAAGCAACAGATGAAGTACTGAACTATGTCAAGACTGGCGGACTCCTGTTCTCAAATCCTCTCTGACATGAACTCCCAGAAGATCCAGTCAAGCCGAACAGATCAAACGTCAAGCAAGAGTTTCCTAGTCATCGGAGAAGACTACCGAAGAAGTGCATCCAGTGTCCTCATGCGCTGCATCACCACCGAGGAGGGCAAAGCAGATATCTGCAATCGATCCATTGGGCATATGTGGCAACCATGCCGCATCCAGGACGTTAGTCGAAAGGCTTACCGGTAGGGATTTCTAGCCAACAGTAGTAACAGACGCTAAAGACATTGTGTTCGCACATGCGAGGCTTGCCATTCTATTCAAGACAAACCAAATCCCAGCCCAAACTCCAACAATCCCAAGTCTCTGGCTTTTTGCAGTATGGGGCTTGACTGGTGGTTTCTAGAAAGCGCCAGGAGGTTCACACACTTCGTCCAGTGATAAATTCACGAAGTGGATGAGCAAAACCCGTCTACCATAACAGCAGCACGAGCAAAATTCATCATGAGTATATTATACCGATTCGGGTCCCTAACCGCATCATCAGGGACAACGGTACTTAGTCACGCCGGCGTGTTTCAAGATTTCTGTACACTTCGGCATCAAGCTATGCTCTTGGAACACCTGTGATAGAGCAATGCAGGTTGAACGTGCAATGGTATGTCTTACAAGGTATCAAGGCTTAGGATATTTCAACCCACTACAACCATACGCGGCCAGTGGACAAGAGCTCCCATCTGTTCTCTGTCTCTCAGAACACGGTTACGGCAATAGGCAATCCCTTTCTTTCTGGTTTACTACCAAGCCGACCATGCTACCAACCAAGTAAAGTTCGGATCGCATGATGTTCGGGCTTACTCAGAAGACACGCTCAAATAATACCCGATTGGTCGAAACTAGATTAGTTGGAAGAAGCAAGGGACATCGCAATAATCCAATTGGCAAGGTATCTTCAAGGCCTGCGTGGCTACCACAATCGCAATGTCTATGGCCGTGCCTTTTTTGGTCGGTGATCTCGTCTTGAGAAAAATACCAAACCACCAAACAGGCATAAAACTATCCCCAATATGAGAAGTGCCGTTCATTATAGCTGAGGTCACGCGGCCAGCGCCTACCGACTAAAGACAAAACGTGTGCCTCATCAGCACTCATGGATATAGAATAGCTATGGCGTCCTTTCTATACCTTGAGCTTTATACTTTTCCAGTGTACAGATTTCTCTGACTCACTACGCCGCTTGTTCCAACGGTAGTGAGTCAGGGGCAGGCTTGATATTATATGTGCCTTTGTCAGTAATATACGAGCCTGCTTTACTTATTATGAAGTTCTGCAACGAGTTTTGTTATGGTTTGCCCGAGTACAACTTTTTGGTGAATGATTTTATTACGTTCCTATAGACCCACTGGTGCAGATCATATAGTCTGAAATTCTAATGACAACAAGTTTAATAACTTAGAGCTTGGCGGTGTTGCACATGTATTTAAATGTCTTGAAAAATCATATACACCGACTGCATGATGGATTGTTTTTACATACCCGTCTCGGGATGATCACCTCTCATAAGTCTCCTTGCTTTGGCTATCAGTCCAGCGTCTCAGGTTTCGTTTCCTCGGCGGAATCCTCTCCTATTGGCTTTAAAAAATGTCTACCTTGGGGTAGATGGACTTGAGTCATCGCCAGGGTTGGACCACGCCAGACAACAGTACGCTCATCCAAGTTACCTTCTTATTAATACTCGGTGCTTCGTTAAGGCGCGCCTGCACCCTAGACACCGTTTGTTGGAGCTGGTTTCCACATGATGAGAGATCCATCACGTCAAGGAGCCCTTCACAGATTCGCAGGATCTCCCGTGACTCCTTGGATGACCTTTATCTCCTCTGCAAAGCTAGAATTGATTTGGGCACATTGTCTCTAGCAGCTGCCCGGGTTCACCAACAAGTAAACTTGTCAAGCAAACTGCAGTCGAAGTACTTAATGGATTGGTTAAGATCATTGTCAGTGCAGAGACTTACTTTCGTAGTCAGCCTCCCACTTGGCTTTGGCCTTCTCCAGTTCAACCTTCTCCTTCTCGAGCTTGGTGTTGCCTTCTTCAAGTCGGCCTTCTCTTTCTCAAGCTTGGCCACGGCCCTTGTCAGGTCGGCCTTGTCTTTTTCAAGCCCGGTCTTGCCTTTCTCAGCTTCCTTCAGTTGGACTTCTCCCTCTGTTCGGGTCTTCAGTTCGGCTTCGAGGGCTGCACATCAGAATAGTCAAGCACTCAACATGGCAGTCAAGACACAACTGGGCAGTCGGAAAACACACAGCTAGAGAAATATTACTAAGATCGGTCAAGGAGACATTCTAGAGACTTACTTCCAATCTCTTGGCTTGGTTGCCAATTTTCGTTCCTAGCTGATTAACGGTGATGAGGACATCACTAGCTCAGATATGACCCTAGCAACTTTATATATTCATCAACCAAAGGTGCATGCTTTCTACATAAGATTTATGCGTTATATACTTTATATATTCATCAACCAAAGGTGCATGCTTTCTACATAAGATTTATGCGTTATATATTTAAACAGTCGTTACTACACCATGAGTTTTATGTGTTTTCGTTTGCAAAGATACTTGCTTGGGTGAAGGGAAAGAGGCCGAGCGGAAGGAACGCATGGATGATCAAAGAAGTTGATTGGGGACCAAACCAAGACCTTACCCAAGTCTACTCCTACATCACCACGTCACTTTTGGTCCATAGAAGGCAAGAGATGAAGTTCTACACGTTTTGGATTCGGATTCGGGCCTCTTGACAGCATCAACTTCAAACAAACCTAGCCGCTGATCTAGAAGGACTTTTGTGGCCCATGAGTACCTGTTGGAAAGCTTATGGAGTCTACTTTCACATGTTTTTTGTCCCATGTCAAAATTCCTCCTGAGCTGTCTGGAATCATTGAAACAAAACACATACCTCTCCCAGTCCGAGTCTGTTTTGGGCCTTGGGCCTTCTAATTGTGTCGTGCTAAGCCCAAGGGGTGCGCCCTAGGATAACCCTAGGACGTCCCAACTCCTATATTATACAGTAGCCATTGTTGCTTAAAGGTGGGTTTGCTTAGATTATTCTGTTTCCTTGAACAGTTCACTGTTTTATCGGTTGTGAGACCCCAACTCGAGAGTATAATCATTCATCTGCAATTGAGTTGCAATCTTTCTTGTTCTTGCTTGTGTTCTTCAATTCGCATGCAGGATTAGCCTTCGTGGCGAGGTCGACCGGGCCAGTGCACGGTTTGATAATGAGAGGAAACATGGTGCTGCGATTGCAGGGTTCGGGTCTTGGTGATCAGAAGCCGGATCGTGAGTGTCGATTCTCCACCAAATCGATAGTTATCTTTACCTAACGGAAGATCGGGCACCCCGTTGCCATCAAACAGCCTCCCTTAGCCAAGATTCCCTCTCCTGGCTATGCCCTTCCACTTCAGCTTTTAAAGCCCGGAGCTAGTCCAATTCTTGGAGCTAGGGGGCAATCCGGGTCAGGACCTCGTTCATCCTCTCCGAGCGGTCAACCATTTTCTGCTCAGGGAGAAACAGTGCGAAGCGAAGTCAAGCGTCAGAACACTCGTGCAAGGAGGACTGCCAAGACTCCAATACTATGAAATTCATACCTTAATCCCCTGGGACGCGGCGATTGCGGCACGAAGCAAGTCTTCACACTCCTTCTCCGCCACAACCTCGTCATGCTTGTAACTCCTCGCAATTCCGTCGGGGGCTGTCCAGCGGAATGTCCTCGGGAACTTGCGGGGAGGGGCTTCGAGCCTGGGGAGATCCGACCTTTCCAAAGGCGGTGACGACAATGATGATGACGACGGCCGGCGAGAAGGATGGCGACGGGGTTCTGGCGCTCAACTCGGCGGCCTCTAGGACCCCAGAGATCGGCTTAGGGGCTGGAGCAACAACTTCAACACCCGCCCCTTGGTCGCGGCCGGTGTCGGCGGCCCTGCATCGGGATGGTCTCAGTTTCTGCAACTGGGACTGTCGCCTGCTTGGCTAGGCCTGGCTCGATGACTGGAGTAGCCGGAGTGGTCTCCTTGAGGTCAATATCGGCTCGCTTCCTGCACACAATGGGTCAAACATCCAAGACACTATCATACACAAACAAGATTTTCGGAAGATTCAGAACATCTACTCTTGGAGAACTTACAGCCGCTGTTCGGGGATTCAGAAGGTCGGCACTAGGGGGCCGCCTAGCTGTCGAGCCTGAGGGCACGGTAGTCGGCGTCGGTGTTTCTATCCTGGTTGGCCCCGCTCGTGGTGTGATCGGCTGGGGCACCCGAGTACTCAGTGGCGCCATTCTTGGGCTCGATGTCACTGAGCCTGGCTGCGCTTTATTTGGCCTTGTACTCGGCAGCACTCGTATTGGGCTCGATGAAGCTGAGCTCGATTGTGCTGGTCCTAGCCTGGGACTCAGTGGCTTGGGGGCTATATCGGCAGTGTCTTTTATCTTCAGACTCCTGGCTGCGGCACTCGGCCTCATGACCTTCTTCTTGCCCTGATCTACAACAGGTCTCTTCCCCGCTCTCTTGGAGTCGGGCTGGGCAGCAGAAGGACTTCTCGGCCTCTTCTTCGACTTCATGGCCGACAGCGTTTGGGAGTCATCATCAAACTCGTCACATGACTGCAAGCAATTCAACAA
The DNA here is from genome assembly GCA_003991445.1 of Oryza meyeriana var. granulata. NCBI lineage: Eukaryota > Viridiplantae > Streptophyta > Magnoliopsida > Poales > Poaceae > Oryza > Oryza meyeriana. The sequence continues at coordinate 37,550 of RYFJ01003409.1, forward strand.
AATATTTTACACATTCTGGAGCCAATCTAGGCATATATCTACAAGCATTCACCATAGATGAACTACAAGACAACATCGGCAAGGGTTACCTTTGGGCGCGGCCTCTTCTGGCTATAAGCCGCCACAGATCGCCTTGCATCTTCAGTTTCAACCACCCATTGGCAAAGAAATCCAGCAGGGTGTTGGTCACTTTGTACTTGTCTATCAGGTCGGCATATTCCCGGCTAGGATCACCTTTTCCCTTGTAGTCCTAGCCGAAGTGGCACCTCAGCTTTAGCGGCCTGATGCACCGAATCAAGAAATGTCTGGCCACCCATGGACCAGTCAACTCGGCTTTCTTTAGCTTGTCAATCCTGCCAGCAAGTTTGTGAACCTGCCCCATTTCTTTAGAGGTGGGCAAGGACGAACCACTTGGCAATAACCACCGGGGGCAAACCCATAAAGGGGGGAAGGCTTGGCTCAAGATCGGAACAGTAAAACCATTCCTTATGCCAACCTTTGAGAGAAGATTTTAGAGGAATGTTCAAATAAACCCTCTTCATCTCACTCCGGAGCTAGACACCTGCCCCTCCAATCACTTGGACCTTGCTCTTGGAGGGCTGGGGCTTGATGTGGAAAAAATACCTGAAGAAGTTCAGATGGGGTTCCACACCCAAGAAACACTTGCAAAGAGTTACAAAAATAGAAATCTGCAAGACAAAGTTGGGATTCAAGTTCACCAACTCCAATCCGTAGAAGGCAAGAAGACGGCGGAGGAAGTCCGAAGACGGAAGAAATAGACCACGGTCGAAAAAAGAGACGAAAACAACCATCTCATTGGCTTGGGGCTCCGGAGCCGATTCACCTTCTGCCGGGCGCCAATGGATGATATCACGATTTTGCAGCCGTGGAGACTTCTCCAAGTTCTCCAGCTTGGACCGACCGCAGCCCGAAATCGGCCACGCCTCATTCGATCCCACCAAATCTGAAGCCCTCGGCATGGTTGGGGATGAGGAAATTTGGGGGAAAGGTTGTTGGGGGCTTGGAATGGATGAAGGAAGGCGGAATTGCTCTAGTTTCAAAGGGGAAGAGCAAGCAATGGCAAACCCTAGCGAAGCGGGAAGCGAAATTTCGGCGCGGAAGCTGGAAGATGAAACGATTGGTGTATTGGAGAAGATGAAGGAATCTTTTTTCTCTCTCCCCGCCTTTTATAGAGCCGTTTCCGATTCGTGGGCTTGGGCTTACACAGTCGGTACTGGGCCACCAAGATATGAGTTTCTACGGTAGCACGCTCAATATGGGCTGCTCGTTGGCTGTGTTAAAATCGCAATTCTGGTGCTACTAACAGGAACCGATGAGATAAACAGATATGCTTCATGAAGGTCTAATTGCTAAATACATGTGTTTGGGTATCTGTCTTATCCACCAGGTATTGAGGATATATCTTTATAAGGATCACCAGCTGGTCTTCATCAAAATTGGGGATGCAGGTATCTCTCAAGTACACCTTACCACACAATGGATTTAATCTCATAAAGTGGTACTCGGCCTACATGCTTGGCCAACAATTGCCATGGGCAATATTATTCCAGCCGACATGATGCTGAAGAGTCTAGCTTCCGAGTAGTGCACTACTTGTGAAGGACTATAAATATTTCTTCCAGCTGACATGATGCTGAGGAGTCTAACTTCCGAGTGGAATGCCACTCGGGAAAGACTATAAACACCCCTTCCAGCTGACATGAAGCTGAAGAGTCCCATATACGAGTGACATGCTACTCGGCAAAGACTATAAATCATATTCCGGTTGACATGATACCGAAGAGTCTCACATACCAGTAGTATACTACTCGGAAAAGACTACAAGTTAAATATCTTTGACTTTATGTTTAATTGTTTTACAAATAAGCACAAAGTCGGGGCTACACCTAAATAGGTGCGCCTATTTCGGTGCACCACTTATTTCATGACTTGCTACATAGAGCCCTTCATAGCCTCAGCTGCCAGCTGACATGAAGCAGGACTCGGAAGAAGACGCACTCAGACAAAGAGTATCTCGGGAGCAATGCACTTCGGGCAATCTTCACCGTGGAGATGAGCACTTGGCATCAGCTGTGACTCAACTATGAGTTCTCAGGGGCTGCTGTGGAGGCCCATGGGCCCCGGTACCTCATCACAAGCATATGGGCCACTTGGATAGAGGATGGGCCTAGCCTTGTAATTAGAGATATAGTAGCACTCGGCAGACTTTGCCTTGTACGGTAAGAAATATACAGTCCTAGTCGGGTAAATTGTATCTCTAAGAGGAGATCCCTTGGCCGTATCCGGCTGGGACTCCTACCTTGTACCCCTATCCCCCAGTATATAAGGGGAGGCAAGGCGCCCCATGAGGGCAGAAGAGATCAGACGATCATAGATCAACACAAATCCGCAAAGGAGTAACATCACAACTGGACGTGGGGTATTACCTCACATTGAGGGCCTGAACTAGTATGAAATCTTTGCGCCCGTGTTCCTTTGCAATCCACCGAGTTTTCCATCCGCCGGGTAGCCCCATATTCATATTGCCAGTGTAAAACATCGACAAATTTCTCCCTCGGAGACACAATTACATTCGGAAGCCTCAACTTCGTCACCGACCAGCTCGGCAACCTCACCTTGGTCGACTCGGACTCGATCCGATTCTACCAGGGAACAGGCCGATCTCCGCGCCAGTCGGTCCACTCGAACGCTGCGCAACCATCGTCTATTTGCTACAGCAATCTTCGCCACTGCTCGGGTCTCGGGGACAACTCTCTCCTTCAGCGCTCGACCCAGACTCGCATTGAGCCAGCCAGGGTCAGGCCTAGGAAAGGGGAGAGATCGTCAATCTCCATATCAGAGTTGGCAATGCCACGGACATCCGCAATCTACATCCCACGCAGCAGACCCGATCCCCTATGGTTCAATTTGGACACGGCACAGAGCCGTTCGAGATTGGATCTAGGGAGGTCAGAGTCGTCATCAGCCCCCCATCGACTACATTGATTCTGACTCCATGTCAGACAAAAATTTGAATAGTAGTTCGAGCAGCAGTCTGGCAAGTCTTCTATTGCCCCGCGAGACCTTCATGGCGTCCAAGGGTGATACTCCCTCAAGAGGTGCGCTGACTATGCGAGTAGCAAGAAGAGGAGGCCGACCGACTGTGACAACAATAGGAGGCCGAACATGACGCTCGCAATGACGAGCTGCGTAGGGCTGGGCAAACTGCCCAGCAACAAATCCTCCAGACACGAGTTGGCGACCACGATGTCTTCGTCACGCCTTAGCAGAACGTCGTGGCCACCGCAACCCTACTGGATACACTCCAGTTTGGGCCTGATCATCAGGCCACCCCCGGACATATCACAAGAATCCTTCAAAGCCATGATCAACCGCTGCCAATGTCAGCACCGCACCCGAGCAGTCGAGCGACACCCTTTTACCGACTCACCGATCGGGTTCTCCAGCAGCAGTCTCATCCGTGTCAGCAGCGACGCCGGGCGGCTGGCTCTAGTCAGTCGCATACGGAATGCCTGATGTGTCTCGGCAACAACAATTGGCGGCGTCCCTAGTAGCACCGCCGCAACAATCAAGACCTCCGAAGCCATCTGCGACGTGACCTCTGCCAAGACATCAACGCTCGGTGTCGCGAACACGAAGAGGATGAGCACCACCGACTGGAGGACGAGAACGAGCACTTCGGCCTCCACCACGACCCGCGGTCTCCACGCCGTAGTTATCGGAGCCGGAGCCCTCTTGCAGATGGAGGCATCCCGGCCTTCACCGAGGAGCTACAACAGGTCGACTGGCCATCAGGCTTCAAGCCTACAGGAATCAAAAATACGACGGCAAGACCAATCCCGAGTCTTGGCTCATGGTCTACACTCTAGCGATTCGAGCAGCCGAAGGTGATCACAAAGCCATGGCTAACTACCTCCCGGTCGCTTTAGCTGACTTAGCGAGGGCATGGCTCACAGGGCTCCCAAAGCGGTCAATTGGCTCCTAGGGAGAACTCCGGGAATGGTTCATCGCCAATTTTCAAGGGACTTATGAGAGGCCGTCTTCCGAGCACGATCTCTATCAGCTGCACCAAAAGAAGAATGCGTCTCTTCACGAGTTCATCAAATGGTTCTCCGAGAAGCGCAGCTCGATCCCAATGATCAAGGATGAGGTCATTATCGCCCGCCTTCCACAAGGGAGTCAAAGACGCCCGCTCATTGCCAAGTTTACTTGGAAGCCTCCAACTTCTATCAGGTCTCTCTTCGACATGGCAAATAAATACACCGACTCGGCCGAGGCGGTCGCCGAGGCCCTCGACGAAAAGAAGGAGTCCCAGCAGAAGGATCAAAAGGCCAAAGCTGACAATGAGCCAGTACAAAACAAATCTGGCAGTCGCAAGCGGAAGTCGGAAAATGTGGAGCGTACCTGGTCGCGACCCCCAAAGAACAATGAAGTTACCCAGAAGGTTATGAACAGGCCCTGCCCCTTCCATCCCAAGGGTAAACATGCGGCCAAGGACTGCTTCATGGTCAAGAAGTTTGCTTTCGAGCAGGCTTCATCATCTGGCGCCGACAAGGACAAGGACAAGCTAGATTTGGGCCTAGCCGATGATTATCTAGATCCCCAGGCCGAGCTCAAACCATATCTTTGGAGGGCCATTTGCATACGAGTCCAAGAGGAAGTAGAAGCTAACAGCACGCGACGTCAACGCGGTCTCTATTGAGCAAGGACACCCCCCAATATTTGCACTGGTAGAGATGCCCATCACATTCGACCACGCAGATCACCCAGATCGGGTTTCACACCTAGGACGCTATCCACTCATCCTGGACCCGGTCGTCAAAGCATCAAGTTGAAGAAAGTTCTCATAGATGGAGGCAGCGTGCTCAGCATTTTGTTCGCCCAAGACCCTGGATGAGATGAAGATTCCTCGTCAGAGCTGCGGCCGAGTACGGCGCCCTTCCACATGGTAATCCCTGCCTATCTTCACGCCTGCTCAGCAGATAACTTTGCCGCGTCACTTTCAGCATGCGGGAATAACTTCCACATAAGAAACATCTAACTTCGAGGTCGCCTGATTTCGAGACTGCATACCACGTGATACCTCGGATGGCTGGCACTTAGCCAAATTCATGGTGGTGCCACATTATAGCTTATATGATGCTCAAGATGCCTGGGGCCAGCCAGAGTTCTCTCCCTCCACAGCGATGTCAAGCAAGCCTGCACCTGTGACAGAGAGCTGCGAATTGGCTCAATCCCAAGAAGCGGGTAGTTCGGACGCAATAGCATCGGCAGGCCGTTACACCAAAGTCTAGAAACCAAGTTTTTGGCAAAAAAGCAGCAAAGTCGGGAATTTCAGCGGGACTCTGACATGAGAGAAGATCCCCCTGGACCCTTCCGACCTTCCAAGACTGCTCTAGTCAGGACCGGACTCGACCCCAAATAGTAAGATGCGCTCGTCACCTTCCTCCAGGCAAACAAGGACATCTTCGCCTGGAAACCTTCCAACATGCCTAGGGTACCAAGGGAGGTGATCGAGCACGCCCTAAATGTCTAGACAGATGCCAAGCCAGTCAAGCAACGGCTACGACGCTTTGCACAGGACCGCAAAGATGCTATTCGGGAGGAGATAACTAAGTTCCTTGCAGCCGGGTTCATCAAAGAGGTCCATCACCCGGATTGGCTAGCAAAACCCAGTCCTGGTCTGAAAGAGAAAACAGTAAACTAGCGCAATGTGCGTCGACTACACCGACTTGAAACAAGGCGTGCCCCAAGGATCCGTTTGGTCTACCGAGAATAGATCAGGTGGTTGATTCTACTACGAGGTGTGAACTTCTTAGCTTTCTCGACTTCTACTCGGGATATCATCAAATTAGCTTGAAGGAAGAGGACTGCCTAAAGACTTCTTTCGTCACGCCGTTTGGAGCATACTGCTATATCACCATGCCGTTCGGTTTGAAAAACGCTGGAGCAACGTATCAATGGGCAATTTAGCGGTGTTTGCACACTCAGATCGGGCGCAATGTGGAGGCATATGTCGACGATGTGGTGATCTTGAAAAAGTCCAAAGAAGACCTCATCGCTGACTTGGAGGAAACGTTCCAAAACCTTCGAAGATTCAAGATGAAGTTGAACCCGAAAAAGTGCGCCTTCGGTGTGCCATCCGGCAAGCTACTCAGCTTCATCGTATCGCATCGTGGCATCGAGGCTAACCCAGAGAAAATCAACGCAATCATGAACATGGCACCCCCAACTAGCCAGAAGGACGTCCAGAAGCTGACAGGCTGCATGGCGGCACTCAGCCGATTTATTTCCCGACTAGGCGAGCGGGGCATGCCCTTCTTCAAGTTACTGAAGAAAGCAGATAATTTTCAATGGACTCCTGAAGCCCAGCGTGCCTTCGAAGACTTCAAAAAATTTCTCACATCACCACCAGTGTTGGCATCACCTATGCCCCAAGAGCCATTAATGCTATATCTGGCGACGACCACTCAGGTAGTCAGCACGGTGTTGGTGGTCAAGCAATCCGAACCGGGTCATATACAGAAATACAAAGGCCGGTCTACTTTGTTAGCAAGGTCCTAGCCAACTCAAAGATGAGATATCCTCAGGTCAAGAAGATGCTATACGGCCTACTCATTACTGTCCGAAAGCTGGTGCACTATTTTCCAGTCACATCAATCATGGTGGTCACATCGTATCCACTCAGGGACATCCTGCACAACCGCGAGGCCACTGGCCGAATTGCTAAATGGGCGCTCGAGTTGATGGCATTCGACATCACCTTTCAGCCACGGACAACAATCAAATCTCAAGCTCTAGCCGACTTTGTGGCCGAGTGGACAGAAGTTCAGATGCCTACAACAACAGCGAAGTTAGAGTACTGGACAATGTAGTTCGACGGTTCTCTAAGGATCAGCGGCGCCAGGGCCGGCGTCGTTTTGACATCACCCACTTGTGAAAAACTCAAGTACATTCTCCATATTCACTTTCTGGCTTCTCACAATGTCGCCGAGTACGAGGCACTCATCCACGGGCTTCGTATTGCTATATCACTCGGCATCCGCCGACTGCTTGTGCGAGAAGACTCTCAACTCATGTTGAACCAAGTCATGAAAGACTGGACATGTCTCGATGATACCATGGCAGCATACTGTTAGGAGGTCCGAAAGCTGGAAAACAAGTTTGATGGACTGGAGATAACCCATGTCTTACGACAATACAATGATGCTACAGACGAACTAACTAACATGGGATCCAAGAGAGAAGTTGTCCCGACTGGGATTTTCATAGAACAACTAATGGAGACATCAGTCAAGAAGGAACCAGTGCCAGCATAGTCAGGGGCTGAACCTACCCCGGCAACAGATGAATTACTGATCATATCTCAAGATTGGCGGACTCCAGTTCTCAAATTCCTCTTGGAAGATGAACTCCCAGAAGATCGCATTCAAGCCGAACAAATCAAACATCGAAGCAAATGTTTCCTAGTAGTCGGAGAAGACCTGTACCGAAGAAGTGCATCTGGAGTCCTCATGCACTGTGTCACGCCCGATGAGGGCAAGCAGATTCTGCAGTCGATCCACTCGGGCATATGTGCCAACCATGCCGCATCCAAGACGTTAGTCGGAAAGGCTTATAGACAGGGATTTTTCTGGCCAACAGCAGTAACAGATGCCAAAGACATAGTTCGCACATGCGAGGGTTGTTAGTTCTATGCAAGACAAATAAATCTCCCAGCCCAAGAACTTCAAACCATCCCAATCTCTTGGCCCTTTGCAGTATGGGGGCTTGACATAGTCGGACCTTTCAAGAAAGCGCCAGGAGGGTTCACACACTTGTTCGTCGTAGTGGATAAATTCACAAAGTGGATTGAGATAAAACCCGTTGCTACCATAACAGTGGCATGAGCAAAGGACTTCATCATGAGTATATTATACCGATTCGGGGTCCCTAACCGCATCATAATAGACAACGGTACTCAGTTCACGGGCAGCGTATTTCAAGATTTTTGTGACGACTTCGGCATCAAGATCTGTTATGCATCTGTGGCACACCCGCAGAGCAATGGGCAGGTTGAGCGTGCCAGTGGCATGGTCTTACAAGGTATCAAGGCCAGGATATTCGACCGACTACAGCCATATGCAGGGCGGTGGGTACAAGAACTCCCATCTGTTCTCTGGTCTCTAACAACCATGGTTAGTCGGGCAACAGGTCAATCCCCTTGCTTTCAGGTCTATGGTGCTGAGGCTGTGTTACCAACCGAGTTAGAGTTCGGCTCTCCGCGAGTTTGGCTAACTCAAAAGATGCATCAAACATTACCTGATTGGTCGAACTAGATTAGTTGGAAGAAGCAAGGGACATCGCAATAATACAATCGGCAAGATATCTTCAAGGCCTGCGTTGTTATCACAATCGCAATGTCCGTAGCCACGCCTTTTTGGTCGGGGATCTCGTCTTGAGAAAAATACAAACCACCGAAGATAGGCATAAACTCTCCCCAATATGGGAAGGGCTATTCATTATCGCCGAGGTTACACGGCCAGGCGCCTACTGACTGAAGACTAAAGACAATGCCCTTTGGTCAGCAACTAATGGAACATAGAACAGCTACGTGTCGATGTTTTACACCGGCAATATGAATATGGGGCTACCCGGCGGATGGAAACTCGGTGGATTGCAAAGGAACACAAGGAGATTTTATACTGGTTCAGGCCCTCGATGTGAGGTAATACCCTACATCCAGTTGTGGTGTATTCCTTTGAGGATTTGTGTCTGCTTCTATGAGCTTATATGTTGTTCTACCCACAGTCTCAACCCATCCTCTATCCAAGTGGCCCATATGCTTGGGATGAGGTACCTGGGGCCCATGGCCTCCACAGTAGCCCCTCAGACCTTCATACTTGAGTCACAACTGATGCCGAGTGCTCATCCTCCATGGTGAAGATTGCCCGAGTGCATTGCTCCCGAGTACTCTTTGTCTGAGTGCTTCTTCTTCTCGAGTCCTGCCTCATGTCAGCTGGTAGCGAGGCTATGAAGGGCTTCATGTAGATGTATGAATAGTGAGCACCGTATAGGCGCACCTATTAGGTGTAGCCCCTGACTTTGTGCTTAATTGTGAAGACAATTAAACATAAAGTCAAAGATCTTTAACCTTGTAGTCTTTCTCGAGTAGTATACTACTGGTATATGAGACTCTTCGGTATCATGTCAACAGGAATATGATTTATAGCCTTGCCGAGTAGCATGCCACTTGTATATGGGACTCTTTAGCTTCATGTCAGCAGGAAAGGGGGTTTATAGTCTTTCCCGAGAGGCGTCCCACTCGGAAGTTAGACTCCTCAGCATCATGTCGGCTAGAAAGAAGGTTTATAGTCTCTCCCGAGTAGTGCACTACTTGAAAGTTAGACTCTTCAGTGTCATGTCGGCTAGAATAATGTTGCTCATGGCAACTGTTGGCCAAGCATGTAGGCCGAGTACCACTTTATGAAATTAAATCCATTGCGTGGTTAGGTGTACTCGAGAAAGATACCTGCATCCCCAATTTTAATGAAGACCAGCTTGTGATCCTTAGAAGGATATATCCTCGATACCTGGTGGATAAGACAGATACCCAAACACATGTGTTTAGCAATTAGGCCTTCATGAAGCATATCTGTTTACCTCATCGGTTCCTGTTGGTAGCATCAGCACTGCGATTTTAACCCAGCCTACGAGCGGCCCATATTGAGCGTGCTACTGTAGAAACTCATATCTTGGTGGCCCAATACCGACTTTGCGAGCCCAAGCCCATGAGTCGGAAACATCTCTATAAAAGGCGGGGAGAGAGAGAAAAGGTTTCTTCATCTTCTCCAATCCACCAATCGTTTCGTCTTCCGCTTCCGCGCCAAAATTTCGCTCTTACCCACCAGCAATTCCGCTCTTCCTTGTCCATTCCAAACCTCCAGCAGCATTTCCCCCAAATCTCCTCAACTCCAACTATGCCGAGGGCGTCGGATTCTGCGGATGCGTCGGATGATGTCTGGTCAACTTCAGATTGTGGGTCAGCGAAGTTGAAGCTTCTGGAGAAGCAGCTGAAGTTGCAGAGCCAAGAGATTATCAACTGGCGTCTAGCTAAAGACGAATCGGCTCCGGAGCCCCGGGATGGTGAGACCGTCATTTTTGCCTCCTTTTTCCACCGGGGTCTTTCTCTTCCATCTTCTGAGTTCTTCCGCCAGTTCCTTTCTTTTTACGAGCTCGAGTTGGTGAATTTGAATCCCAACTCGATTCTTCAGATCTCCATTTTTGTGATTCTTTGTGAGTGCTTCTTGGGTGTGGAACCCCATCTAAATCTGTTCAGGTATTTGTTCCATATCAAGCCCCAACCCTCCAAAAATAAAATCCAAGTGATTGGGGGGGCTGGTGTCCAACTTAGGAACGAGATGAAGAAGATCTATTTAGATATTCCTTTGAAATCTTCTCTCAAGGGCTGGCATAAGGAATGGTTTTACTGTTCCGATCTTGAGCCATGCCTTCCCCCTTTTATGGGTTTGCCCCCAGTGATTATCACCAAGTGGTCATCTCTGCCCACCTCTAAAGAAATGGGGCAGGTTAATACGCTCGTCGACAGGATTAGCAAGCTGAAGAAAGCCGGGTTGACTGGTCCATGGGTGGCTAGACACTTCTTGACTCGAGGCCTCAGGCCACTAAAGCTGAGGTGCCACTTCGGCTAGGACTACCGGGGCAAAGGTGATCCTAGCCGGGAATTCTCTGACCTGATTGACAAGTATAAGGTGACCGACATCCTGCTGGATTTCTTTGCCAGCGGGGTGGTTGAAACTGAGGACACAGATCGGTCTGTGGTGGCTTACAGCAAGAAGAGGCCGCGGCCGAAGGTAACCTTTGCTGATTTTATCTTGTAGTTCATCTATGATGAATGCTTGCAGATATGTGCTCGGATTAGCTCCACAGTGTATAACTTGTATTGTTGAACTGCTTGCAGTCATGTGAGGAGTTCGATGAAGACTCCCGAAAATTGTCGGCCTGGAAATCGAAGAAGAGGCCGAGAAGTCCTTTCGCTGCCTAGCCCGACTCCAAGAGAGCGGGGAAGAAACCTATTGTAGATTAGGGCAAGAAGGCGGCTATGAGGCCGAGTACCACTACCGGGAGTCTGAAGATAAAGGACTCCGCCGGTGTAGCACCCAAGCCATTGAGTCCCAGACCGGGACCCGTGCAGCCGAGCTTAGCATCATCGAGCCCAACCAGAGTGTTGACGAGTACAGGGCCGATTCCAGCGCCACCAGGCTCAGCAACATTGAGCCCAAGAGTGGCGCCGCTGAGTACCCGGGCACCCCAACCGGCCCCACAAGGAGTGGGGCCAATCAGGATAAAAAACGTCGCAGCTGACTGCCACGCCGACTAGCCCGACAGCCGGCTGCAGCCCACCGCCGGGATCTGGATCTCCCGGGCAAAAGCTTAAGTTCTCCAAGAGGTAGGTTGCCCTGGATCTTCTGAAAATCTTGTTTGTCATGGCAGTGTCTTGAAGTTTGACTCGTTATGCAGGAAGCGGGCCGATATTGATCTCAAGGAGACCGCTCCGGCCACTCCTGTTGTGGAGCCAGCCCCAACCGAGCCAGCGCCAGCGAGCACACCTATTGAGCCAATGACGGTCCCAGTTGCAGAAACTAAGACGGTCCCGACTGCAGGGCCGTCGACACCGGCCGACCAAGGGGTGGTTGTCGAAGCTGCTGTTCCAGCCCCTGAGCCAGCCCCCGAGGGCCCGGAGGCTGCCAAGTTGAGGGCCGGGACCCCATCGCCGTCCTTGTCACCATCGTCGTCGTTGTCATCGTTGCTGTCTCCTCCTTCGGACAGACCAGACCTCCCCAGGCTCGAAGCTCCTCCCCACAAGTTCCCGCGGACATTCCGCTGGACGGCGCCCGACGGAACCGCGAGGAGTTATAAGCATGATGAGGTTGCGGCGAAAAAGGAGCGTGAAGACTTGCTTCGTGCCACAATCGCCGCGTCCCAGGGGATTCAGGTATGATTTTCGTTGTATTGGAATCTTGGTAGTCTTCCTTGACGCTTGACTCTGCTTTGACTTGTTTCTCCCCGAGCAGAAGCTTGTTGATCACTCAGAGAAGATACACGAGGTCCTGACCCGGGTTGCCCCCCAGCTCCAAGAATTGGACCAGCTCCGGTCCCTAAAGACCATATTGGAGGAGCGCCATCAAGGGAGGGAAACTTGGCTGAAGGACGCTATCACCCAGCTTAGGAATGAGAATTAGGACCAAGCCAAGAAGATGAGAGGTAAGCCTCCAGAATATTTCTTCCTAACCAAATCCGCAGTATATTTCTCTAGCTGTGTTGTTCCTGACTGCCCAGTTGTGTTTTGATTGCAACGTTAAGTTCTTAACTAATCTGTCGTGCAGCCCTCGAAGCCGAGCTGAAGACCTGAACAGAGGGAGAAACCCAGCTGAAGGAGGCCGAGAGAGCCAAGGCCGGCCTTGAAAAAGACAAGGCCGACCTGACAAGGGCCAATGCCGAGCTTGAGCAAGAGAAGGCCAAGTTGAAGAAGGCCAACGCCAAGCTCGAGAAGGAAAAAGTTGAACTAGAGAAGACCATAGCCAAGTGGGAGGCTGACTACAAAAGTAAGTCTCTGTCTAGACATTGATCTTAACCAATCCATTAATTACCCCATCTGTAGTTTTGCCTGACAAGTTTGCTTGTCGGTGAACCCAAGTAGTGTCACAGCCCGATTTTTTGGTAATTAAATAATTAATTAATAATTGATTTTCCAGAATTTATATTAAATTATAAAGAAAATTAATTAAGTGAAGTAAAAAGGGGGAAATAAAAATTTCTTTAATAAATCATGGTTCAAATCATTTTTAATAAATCAAGTGTGTGTAATTACACTCTCTGAAATTTTCTCGGATTTTTCAGAGCTCCAGAATTATTTTTAATACCACAAAGATCAATTTCAGTAATTATTTAAATAATTCCCCATTCTTTCTCTCGGGTCATTCTCTATCAAATCCCTTTGTACCTTTCTCGGGTTATCGTCCCCGAATCTTTGATTCTCCAAAAGGTCCAACTCCAGAAAAATCCCCTAAAGTTTCAAATCCGGCAGACTCGGATTTATTCATTTCCCTTTTATCGAATATCCATTATTTTTCCCCTTTGATTTTATTGAATAAAATCCAAATCCTCAATATTGCGAATATTCTTTTCACCCCAAAATTTCTTTGACTCAATATTTTAATTATCTCTGGTAATCCGAAGCTTTCCCCAAATCCCAGATTTGACAAAATATCCTTGAGCTTCTAATTTCTAAAATATCCCAAATATATATGTGTATAGATTCTGATTATCAGAATATTCCGGCCTCTGAATATTTCTACAATCTTCGATTTAGAAATATTCCTCGAATTCAAATTCTAATTTTCCAAATTTTGGAATTTTCTCAGAAAACCTTTGCTTCCCTTTTCCCTTTTTCCCCTCTTTTTCCTCTTTTTCCTCTCTCCTTCTTTTTCCTTCCTTCCTCCTCTCTTCTTCCTTGTGCTCTTCTTCTTCCTAGCCGAGCTCCCGACCTAGGCCTCCGCGCCGCGCCCCGGGACTTCCTGCCCCGGCCCGGCCTGCGCGTCTCTAGCCCGCGCGCGTCTGCCCCGTGCCGCCCCGGCCTCCACGGGCCCAGCCCAGCGCCGCCTCGCCCAGCCACCGAATCCGGGCGCAGCCACTGTCGTCGCCGCCCCGGACTCCTCCTATAAAGCCAGCCGCCACCAGCCCTTGTGCCCTAGCGCCGTCCCAGGAAGTCGCCGCCGCCCCTGCATCAAGTCGCCGCCGCCCGCGCCTCCTCGCCACGTGCAGCGCCGCCGGCCCTCTGCCACGCCGCGCCGCCCCGCGTCGTCGCGACGCCGCCCCGCTCGCCCTCGGCCCGCGCCGCCGCGCGGCCTACCGCCGCCAGCGCCCGGCCGAGCCGTGCTGCCTCGGTGAGCCCCAAAGCCGCCGCCCTCGTCCTCCTGCCCCTGCCTCCCGAGAGTGCCGCCACCCTGCTCTGATCTCCTGCGCCTGCTCCCATGCGTCATCGTCGTCGTCGGTTTTGCCGCTGGTGAGCCCGTGCTCCTCTGACGCCTCTGTCCTTTCCCCCATCGTCGTCGTCAGCATCGCCGTCCTCATCTACACCGGCGCCTTCTCTTTTTCCCCTGTTCGTCCCCTGTTCGTCGTTGTCGTCGCCGTCGGTTCCGCCATCGTCGTCTCCTCCCCGGCGCTGCCGCCCGTTGTGCCCTGTCCCAGGCCGCCGCCCCTGTTCCCATGCGCCGCTGTCGTCTGGTCGTCGAACGCCACCGTCCCGAGCCGCTGTTGCCGTTTCCTCTTCGCCGCCTGCCACCGCTGGACCAGCGCCTATGCCTGCTCCTGTGCACCCGCCTCGTGCCACCGCTGCAAGCTGTCGGTCGCCGGTGTCATGTCCCTGTACTGTCCTCTTCGGCTGAGCCGCCATGGATGGCCTTGCTCGGCTGCTCCGCTGTGTGACTCTGCCGTGAACCACACAGTCTTTATTCATTCAAAAATATTTATTTTAATCCAAAAATCCAAACAATATTCCCGAGAATATTTTTTTCCAATTCTTTTTAAATTTCTTCTGAATTCAATCTTCCAATCTTTTCCGTCTGAAGTCCGAATCGACCCGTTCTTCCTCCTAAATTCAACTAAAATCATAATTTACTTGGTTGTGTATTTTTATGTATTGTTTATTTGAAGTTTCTTAGGGTTTTTATCGTTTTACGTGTAGTCAGATATTTCACCGATTTGGAAGATCACGGAGTCTGCGGAAGAGTTCGAAAGATTATTTGAAGACTTTTACGATTGCAAGGCAAGTCACACGACAATCTCCTTGAGCATGTTGATCCCATTTGCGAAATCTATTTTATTTTAAAGATATTGCATGAAATGCTTTAGAATGACATTATTATGGCATTTATTTATTATCCTATGATCCTTGATAATTATGGCCATTTGATGTTGATTCCTTTTCCTTGATACCCTGGGTAATAATATTGACTAGCTGGATGTTTAATTATTTATCTGGCTAGATTATTTAGGATTTGCTTAGCCATGCCTAGAATCTTCAGCGTCATTTTATGTGGGTAATTAATGACTCATTTATGATTAATTATTGATTAATGGCTATATTTTCACGACAGTCAGTCGTGGCTGGTTAATTAATTGTGTCAACTAAAACTTGACTGAATGGTGGGTTGTGAGCACCAGGTTGGATTGTTGCTAGCGGTGCTCATGACAGTTAAGGACCGGTTCACGGACTACTTGTTGCGAAGCAACACTCATGCTAACCACAAGCCAGCATGGGTAATGGTGGGAACTAAAGTGTAGTACGTTCAACCGGGGTCCACCATGGTGTGTTGTGGCTGTGTCAATAAGACCACCATGGCTGCATCAATAAGTCCATGTCTTGGGCGTTGGGCCATCTCCCAGACTAGGTATCTGATCAATCCTACCGGAGACTGGTGGTCCAGCGGGTGGCTCCCTTGTTGTGCGGGTTACATGGAGGCTCTTATCACGATTCCTTACCGAGATACCATGGTGGTATCTAGGGGCACAGTGATGTGCTGTGGAGTTGTCTTGTGGGTAAGTTGGTACACCTCTGGCCAGAGTAAAACTATTCGAATAGCCGTGCTCGCGGTTAATGAGCGGCCTAGCAATGTTTTCTGTGATTAGTCCCACACTATTTAATAATGATGATAAATGATGGGATGTTGATAGCTCCTGTTTGGAGAGTTATGGTTTGGGCTTGAACTGCGTTGGAGCGTTGTTCCGAGATGGATTTAATGTTGATATTAATTAAACTCTACGGTTTTCAATGATTTTAAATGCAAATGTTTTAAATGCTGTTTTAGGCAAATAAGCCATATTATGCCTTTCCTTTGGTATCCTATTGCATTACATTGCATTCCCTAGTGTGGCTTGTTGAGTACGGTGGGTGGTACTCAGTCTTGCATTATTGCAATCTTTAGAGTGAAGCTTTGCGAGGAGGAGAAGTTGGTGTTTGGCTTATACCCCAGTTGAGCTGCCTGTGGCTTGGTGCTGAAGCTACGCTAGTTGTCGTTCCGCTACTATTTCTCCTGTGTGAGGACTAAGTGCCTCTGTTGTAAGTATTTATCGTTATTTCATTTTGGTTATGTTTATCAAATTGTTAATTTGTGTACCTCGGCTGATTCCTGGACGAGGATTTATTGCACAAATTAGCTTTGGAAATTCTGGTGAATTTTTGGACGTGATAGGTAGCCGCTAGAGCCAATGCCCAAATCCAGTTTCAGGCTTTTGCAGAGGAGATAAGGGTTGTCAAGGAGTCACAGGAGATCCTTGCCGAGTCCGTGAAAGGGCTCCTTGACGTGATGGATCCTCGCTATGTGGGAACCAGCTCCAACACGGTGTCTCAGGTGCAGGCGCGCCTTAACGACGCACCGAGTGTGATGAGGACATCATGTTTTTAGATACACACTTACAACCTCTTCATGATGAACAAGATGTGCAACCGATCTAAGGACCAATTACTCGCGCACGTGCCCATCAACTTAATCATCAGGTGAATGCGTTCCTAAGCTTACATGGAAATATTTCTATGAATGGCATGCTATTTAATTCTTGTGATGATTTTATTGTTATTAGGAACCTAGGAGAAGACCATGGAGAATAGCTCAAGAAACCACATATGACAGTGGAGACAACAAGTGCAAGTAAACTCCTATTCCCGAGACCGATTTAGTTTCGGGCTGGGAGACAGCGTTAACTTCAAACGGCCATAACTTTTGATCCAGAAGGATTTACAGGGCCTACAAGTACTTGTTGGAAAGATTATGAAGTCTACTTTCAGATGGTTTTGGTTTTATGTCAAAATTCTTCTTGAGCTGTCCAGAATCGTCAAAATAAGACACGTATCTCTTTTCGGTCCGAGTCTGTTTTGGGCCTTGGTCTTGTAATTGTGTCGTGGGCTAAACCCATGAGGAGTACGCCCCTCACAGGGCAAACCCTCACCCTAGGACGTCCTAACTCGTATATATTCAGTAGCCGCTTTTGTTTAAGTTGGGTTTTGCTTAGATTATTCTGTCTTTGAACAGTTTCGCCGTTTATCGGTTTGTGAGACCCCAACTCGAGAGTATAATCATTCATCTGCAATTGAGTTGCAATCTTTCTTGTTCTTACTTGTGTTCTTCGATTGGCATGTAGGGATTAGCCTTCGTGGCGAGGTCAACCAGGCAACGCACAGTTGATAACGAGAGGAGACGTGGTACTGCGATTGCAGGGTTCGGGTCTTGGTGATCAGAAGCCGGATCGTGAGTGTCGATTCTCCACCAAATCGAGAGTTATCCTTACCTAACGGAAGATCGGGCACCCCGTTGCCATTAGAGTGTCCTGAAGAGGTACTCGAATGAGCGTACTATTGTCGGCATGGCCCAGACCCTGGCGATGACCAAGTCCATCTACCCAAGGGCAGATGCTGAAGTCATCGGGGAGGGGTTCACCGAGGAGACGACACTTGAGGAGGCGCTGGAGCTGATAGCCAAGGCGAGGCCGACTACAGAGATAATCACCCAAGACCTGGGTATGTAAGAACAGTATATCATGCAGTTGGTGTATTGTGGATTTTTGTAAGACATGTGTAAGTATATGTGCAATGCCGCCAAGCTCTGAGTTGTTACTCAGTTGTCATTAGTTTTATCCGACTATGTAGTCTACGCCGAGTTAGTCTATAGGAACTTAATAAAATTGTTCACCGCAGAGAGCTGTACTCAGGCAAACGTGACAAAGTCGTAGTAAAACTTCATAACTTAAGTAAAACAAGCTCGTATATTATTGACAAAGCACATATAATACATGCAGCCCTCGACTCACTACTCGGTTGAAACAAGCGGTGTAGTGAGTCAAAGAAAAACTGTACACATGGGAAAGTATAAAACTCAGGTATAGAAGGGACATAGCCGTTCTATATTCCATGAATTGCTGATGAGGGCACCGTCTTCGGTCTTCAGTCGGTAGGTGCCTGGCCGAGTAACCTCAGCGATAATGAATGGCCCTTCCCAGATTGGGGATAGTTTATGCCTATCTTTGGTGGTTTGTATTTTTCTCAAGATGAGGTCTCCGACCAAAAAGGCACAGCCACAGACATTGCGATTGTGATAACGATGCAGGCCTTGAAGATACCTTGCCGACTAGATTGTTGCGATATCCCTCGCTTCTTCCAACTGATCTAGTTCGACCAATCGAGTATTGTTGGAGATGTCTTCTGAGTAAGCCCGAACTCGCGGAGAGCCGAACTCTAACTTGGTTGGTAGCACAGCCTCAGCACCATAGACCAGAAAGAAAGGGGATTGCCTAATTGCCCGACTAACCGTGGTTCGTAGGGACCAGAGTACAGATGGGAGTCCTTGTACCCACCGGCCCGCGTATGGTTGTAGTCGGTCAAATATCTTGGCCTTGATACCTTGTAGGACCATACCATTGGCTCGTTCAACCTGCCCATTGCTCTGCAGGTGTGCCACAGACGCATAGTAGATCTTGATGCCAAAGTCGTCACAGAAATCTTGAAACACGCCACCTGTGAACTGAGTACCATTGTCGGTGATGATGCAGTTGGGGACCCTGAATCGGTATAATATACTCATGATGAAGTCATTTGCTCGTGCCACTGTTATGGTTGCAACGGGTTTGGCCACAATCCACTTGGTGAATTTATCCACTGCGACGAACAAGTGTGTGAACCCTCCTGGCACTTTCTTGAAGGGCCCGACCATGTCAAGCCCCCATACTGCAAAGGGCCAAGAGATTGGGATTGTTTGGAGTTCTTAGGCTGGGAGATTGATTTGTCTTGCATAGAACTAGCAACCCTCGCATGTGCAGACAATGTCTTTAGCATCTCTTACTGCTGTTGGCCAGAAAAATCCCTATCGGTAAGCCTTTCCGACTAACGTCCTGGATGCGGCATGGTTGCCACATATGCCCAAGTGGATCGCTTGCAGAATCTGCTTGCCCTCCTCGGTGGTGACGCAGCGCATGAGGACACCGGATGCACTTCTTCGTTACAGGTCTTCTCCGACGACTAGGAAACTCTTGCTTCGACGTTTGATTTGTTCAGCTTGACTGCGATCTTCTGGGAGTTCATCGTCTAGAGGAATTTGAGAACAGGAGTCCGCCAGTCTTGACATATGTTCAGTACTTCGTCTGCTGCCGAGGTAGGTCGCCTCCCAACTGCTCTGGCACTGGTTTCTTCTTGACTGATGGCTCCATAAGTTGCTCAACAAAGAGCCCTGTCGGGACTGCTTCTCGCTTGGATCCCAGATTTGCCAATTCATCTACCGCATCACTGTATTGTCTTAGGACATGTGTTATCTCTAGCCCATCGAGCTTGTTTTCCAGCTTCCGGACCTCCTGATAGTATGCCGCCATGGTGTCGTCGAGGCATGTCTAGTCTTTCATAACTTGGTTTACCACGAGTTGAGAGTCTCCACGCACAACCAGTCGACGAATGCCGAGTGATATTGTCGATGTTTTACACCGGCAATAAATATATGTTGCTACTCGGCGGATGGAAACTCGGTGGATTGCAAAGGAACACAAGGAAATTTTATACTGGTTCAGGCCCTCGATGTGAGGTAATACCCTACGTCCAGTTTGTATGTATTCCTTTGAGGATATACGGTGGTAGTTCTGATGAACTGTATGGCCGTGTGCTTCTATGAGCTCTTCTCTGCCCTCATGGGGCGCCCTGCCTCCCCTTATATACTGGGGGACAAGGTCACAAGGTAGGAGTCCCCATCGGATTACGACTAGGAGATCTCCCCTTAGAGATATAACACACCCGACTAGGACTGTATATTCCTTTCTATACAAGGTGAAGTCTGCCGAATCTAGCTATATCTCTAATTACAAGGCTAGGCCCATCCTCTATCCGAGTGGCCCATATGCTTGTCATGAGGTACCCGGGGCCCATGGCACCCACAGTAGCCCCCGAGACCTTCATAGTTGAGTCACAGCTGATGCCGAGTGCTCATCCTCCACGGTGAAGTTTTCCCGAGTGCATTGCTCCCGAGTGCTCTTTGTCTGAGTGCTGCTTCTCCCGAGTCCTGCTTCATGTCAGCTGGCAGCGAGGCTATGAAGGTCTCGATGTAGATGTTGGAATAGTGTGCGCCGAATAGGCGCACCTATTAGGTGTAGCCCCCGACTTTGTGCTTAATTGTGAAAACAATTAAACATGAAGTCAAAGATCTTTAACCTTGTAGTCTTTCCCGAGTAGATTACTACTGGTACATGAGACTCTTCGGTATCATGTCAACCGGAATATGATTTATAGTCTTGCCGAGTAGGGAACTACTCGTATATAGGACTCTTCGACTTCATGTCAGTCGGAATGTGCGTTTATAGTCTTGCCGAGTAGGATACTACTCGTATATGGGACTCTTCAGCGTCATGTCAGCTGGAAAGGGGGTGTTTATAGTCTTTCCCGAGTAATATACTACTCGAAAATTCGACTCGTCAGCTTCATGTCAGCTGGAAAAGGTGTTTATAGTCTTTTCCGAGTGGCGTCCCATTCGGAAGTTAGACTCTTCAGCTCGTCAGCTGGAAGAATGTTTATAGTCTTTCCCGAGTAGTATGCTACTCGAAAGTTAGACTCCTCCGCATCATGTCAGCGGGAATGAGAATTTTATAGTCTCTCCCGAGTAGTGTACTACTCGAAAGTTAGACTCATCCGCGTCATGTCAGCGGGAATGAGAATTTTATAGTCTCTCCCGAGTAGTGTACTACTCGAAAGTTAGACTCATCCGCGTCATGTCAGCGGGAATGAGAAATTTATAGTCTCTCTCGAGTAGTGCACTACTCGAAAGTTAGACTCTTCAGCGTCATGTCGGCTGGAATAATGTTGCCAATGGCAACTGGTGGCCACGCATGTAGGCCGAGTACCACTGTATGAAAAATAAATCCATTACGTGGTTAGGTGTACTCGAGAGAGATACCTGTATCTCCAATTTCAATGAAGATCAGCTTGTGATCCTTGTAAGGATGTATCCTCGAGACCTGGCGGATAAGACAGATACCCAAACATATATGTTTAGCAATAAGGCTCTCATGAAGCATATCTGTTTACCTCATCGGCTCCTGTTGGTAGCACCAGCGCTATAATTTCAACTCAGCCTGCGGGCGGCCCACATGGAGCATGCTACCGTAGGAACTCATATCTTGGTGGCTGCTACCAAATAAGCCGGCCTGAGCCGACCTATCCAGCATAGCTCTAGGGAAGTATCATCCATCGCATGTCAGGATGAGTTTTTTGGTGTTGGTAACCGCAATCAGCCAGAGAAATCCTTATTCGCAAGCTTTTCCGACTTACATTCTGGATGCAAACTGGTTGCCACAGGTACCCGAGTAGGTATGTTGCAGGATCTGCTTGCCCTCCTCAGGTGTGACGCAGTGCATGAGAACTCCGGATGCGCTTTGACGATGTAAGTCTTCTCTGACTTGGGAAAAGCCGAACAAGGTACCCGAACCTTGCATTAGCAGAGGGTTCGGCTGGTGACCCTCATGGGGCGTACCCTATCCAACAGAGTTATAGCCAAGCTAGGCACCCGAATCTTGCATTAGCATAGGATTCGGCTGGCGACCCTCATGGGGCGTACCCAACCTGACAGAGTTGCGGCCAAATAAGGTACCCGAACCCAGCATTAGCGTAGGATTCGGCTGGCGACCCTCATGGGGCGTACCCTACTTAGCCGAGTGGTACACAGCCCCGACTAGCGCCGGGGGCCGATTGTTAGCTCCCATGGAGAGTAATCGGGGAAGATGACGTCCCGACTGGCGCAAGTACTCGGTAAGTAGCCCTCACGGAGCATCCCGAGTGTATTTTGGCAGACTTGTCCAGCCCCCGAGCGTAGGAGATGGGCTCGCAGCCCTGAGTTCCTGTCACGCGTAACCGGAGCTGGGCCTGCAAAATAATAATATCGGATGAGTAGCATCTGATGATGGAAATAATCACCCGAATAAAATGTATTTCACAATGTATGTAAATACGTGTTCTTCCTCTTTTTGATATTAATTTCCTCGAGTAGTTGACCCCTTACGTTTAAGCACTCTGCCCGACTAGTCATAGCCCCCTAGCGTCGGGAGTTGGCTCATGGCTCTTTCCCAGGCACGCGTTTTGGGTGACTTGAGTTCGTCTTACATGGAGCAGAGTTTCACGGATCGAGATTTATGCTACTCGAGTACTTTTGTAATCATTTAAGAGCAAAAACGGAAAAAAGTAAATGCGCAGCTTATACACCTATTAGGTGTAAGCGGCTGTGGCACTAGCAAGGCCGAGTGAGGAGATGTTTATCAGAAAGCGACTTAGCTGTTCGGTATTTGGGAGTGGGGATGCCATCCTCGTGTTTGAGCTTGTGAGCCCCCGAGCATGTCACTTGTTGTTCTGATAATCCTCAGTTGTTGAAGGTCGAAGGCGGTTGTGACCGACTGCCACAATGGAGCCGTCTGACTTGCGTTTGCGATTCCCAGCTTTAGTTGGGACCGCGTCGTCGGTGTCGTCCCGCTTCTTCTGTCAGGGTGACTTGTTGTCATCGAGGGCCTCGGCAACAGCGTGGGCCGAGTCGGCGTACTTGTTTGCCATGTCGAATAGGGCCTTGACAGAGTTGGGAGGCTTCCGCGTGAATTTGTCGATGAACGAGGTGTCTCTGACTCCTTTTCGAAAGGCGGCGATGATGACCTCGTCCTTGATCTTCGGGATTGAGTTCCTCCTCTCAGAAAACCTCTTGATGAAGTCTCGAAGAGACTCGTTCTTCCTTTGGCGCAACTGATATAGGTCGTACTCGGAAGATGGCCTCTCGTATGTTCCCTGGAAGTTGGTGATGAACCGTTCCCGGAGTTCTCCCCAAGAGCCGATTGATCGCTTTGGGAGTCCTGTTAGCCATGTCCTCGCTGAGTCGGCTAAAGCGACTGGGAGGTAGTTAGCCATGACTTTGTGATTTCCTCCAGCTGCTCGGATCGCCAGAGTGTAGACCGTGAGCCAGGACTCGGGATTGGTCTTGCCGTCGTATTTGTCGATGCCTGTAGGCTTGAAACCCGGCGGCCAGTCGACCTGTTGTAGCCCCTGGGTGAAGGCTGGTATGCCTCCATCATCATGAGGACTCCGACCCCGACTACGGCGGCGAAACCGCTCGTGGTGGATGCCGAAATGCTCGTTCTCGTCTTCCAGTTGGCGTTGCTCGTCTTCTTCTCGTTTGCGGCGCCGAGCATTAATGTCTTGCTGAAGGTCGCGCCGCAGTCGGTCTCGGAGGTCCTGGCTGTCCCGACGGTCGCTTCGACGTTGCCGGTTGTTGTGGTTGCCGAGTGACGTCTGGCTTGACTCCGCGTGCTGCCGACTAGAGCCGGCCGCTCGACGTCGCTTTGAGGTGGATGAGACTGCCGCTGGGGAAGTTGATTGACTGGTCAGTACGAGTGTGTTGCCCGACTGTTGGTGCCGCTGACATGCGGCAGCGGTAAGCATAGCTTTTATCCTTGCGATCGTCGGGGTGGCCTGGTGATCAGGCCCGACCTGGACCGTGTCCAGTAGGGTTACGGCTGCCACGACGTTCTGCTGTGGCGTGACGAAGACGTTGTGGTCGCCGACTTTTGTTTGGAGGGTTTGTTGCTGAGCGGTTCGCCCAGCCCTGCGTAGGCCGTCGTTGTGGGCGTGCAGGCGTCTTGTTTCTTCCTCCTGTTGTTCTCGCAGACGGCAGGCCTCCTCCTCTTGTTTTTCGTGTAGTCAGCGTGATTCCTAAGTAGGAGTAGAGCCTTTGGATGCCATGAAGATTTCTCGTGGCGGAGTGAAGCTTGCCGAGCTGGTATCCGACTTGGAGTCGGAATCCGACTGGGAGTCGTAGTCCGACTGAGAGTCGTAGTCGGAATAGTTGATGGGGGTGATTGTAACTCCGACCTCCCTAGATCCGATCTCAAGCGGCTCGGAGCCGTATCCGAGTCGAGCTCCAGGGGATCGGGTTTGCTGCGTCGGATGTAGATTGTAGATATCCGCGGCGTCGCCGAGTCCGAACGGGAAGTTGACGATCTCTTTCCTTCTCGGCCCGATCTCGGCTGGCTCAGAACCGAGTCCGAGTCGAACACTGGAAGGAAGAGTTGTCCCTGGACTCGGGCGTATTGGAGATCGCCGCAGCATGTCGTGGAAGATTGCTGCAGCATCGTGTAGGCCGACTGGCGCGGAGTCGGCTAGTTCCTCGGCCGGTTGGATCGGGTCCGTGTCGGCCAAGGTGAGATTGCCGAACATGTCGGCGGCGAAGTCGAGGCTTCCGAATGCGATTGTATCTCCGGGGGGGAGTTTGCCGCCGTCGACTTCGGTTGCTGGATCCATCGAGCTTGTAGATGTAGATCGCGCCGAAGCCCCTACCTGGCGCGCCAACTGTCGATGTTTTACACCGGCAATAAATATATGGGACTACTCGGCGGATGGAAACTCGGTGGATTGCAAAGGAACACAAGGAAATTTTATACTGGTTCAGGCCCTCGATGTGAGGTAATACCCTACGTCCAGTTTGTATGTATTCCTTTGAGGATATACGGTGGTAGTTCTGATGAACTGTATGGCCGTGTGCTTCTATGAGCTCTTCTCTGCCCTCATGGGGCGCCCTGCCTCCCCTTATATACTGGGGGACAAGGTCACAAGGTAGGAGTCCCCATCGGATTACGACTAGGAGATCTCCCCTTAGAGATATAACACACCCGACTAGGACTGTATATTCCTTTCTATACAAGGTGAAGTCTGCCGAATCTAGCTATATCTCTAATTACAAGGCTAGGCCCATCCTCTATCCGAGTGGCCCATATGCTTGTCATGAGGTACCCGGGGCCCATGGCACCCACAGATATAGCGATGCGGAGCCCGTGGATGAGTGCCTTGTACTCGGCGACGTTGTGGGAAGTCGGGAAATGGATTTGGAGAACGTACTTAAGTTTTTCGCCGGTAGGGGATGTCAATATGACGCTGGCCCCGGGGCCGCCGATCCATAGAGAACCATTGAAGTACATTGTCTAGTACTCTAGCTTCGCTATTGATGTAGGCATTTGGACTTCTGTCCACTCGGCCACGAAGTCGGCTAGAGCTTGTGATTTGATTGTTGTCCGTGGCTGAAAGGTGATGTCGAACGCCATCAACTCGAGCGTCCATTTAGCGGTTCGGCCGGTGGCCTCGTGATTATGCAGGACGTCCCCGAGTGGATGTGATGTGACCACCGGACTTGATGTGCTTGGAAATAATGCACTAGCTTTCAAACAGTGATGAGTAGACTGTATAGCAACTTCTGGACCTGCGGATATCTTATCTTCGAGTCAGCAAGGACCTCACTGACAAAGTAGACTGGCCGTTGAACTTTTTGGATGTGACCCACTTCGGATCGCTCGACCACCAGCACCATGCTGACTACCTGAGTAGTTGCCGCCAGATATAGCATTAGCGGTTCTTGGGGCATGGGTGACACCAACACGGGAGGTGATGTGAGAAATTGTTAGAAGTCTTCGAACGCTTGCTAGGCTTCGGGAGTCCATTGGAAATTGTCTGCTTTCTTCAATAGCTTGAAAAAGGGCATGCCCCGTTCGCCCAGTCGAGAAATAAACCAGCTGAGTGCCGCCATGTAGCCTATCAGCTTCTGAACATCCTTCTGGTTAGTCGGGGGTGCCATATTCATGATTGCGTTGACTTTCTCTGGGTTGGCCTCGATGCCGCGATGCGAGACGATGAAGCCGAGTAACTTGCCGGATGGCACACCGAAGGCACACTTTTCCAGATTCAACTTCATCTTGAATCTTCGAAGATTTTGGAAGGTTTGTTATAGATCAGCAATGAGGTCTTCTTTGGACTTGGTCTTGATCAACACATCATCGATGTAGGCTTCCACGTTGCACCCGATTTGAGTGTGCAGACACCGCTAAATTGCGCATTGATACGTTGCTTAGCGTTTTTTAGACCGAACGGCATAGTGATGTAGCAGTACGCTCCAAACGGCGTGATGAAAGACGTCTTTAAGCAGCCCTCCTCCTTTAGACTAATTTGATGGTATCCTGAGTAACAGTCGAGAAAGCTGAAAAGTTCGCACCCCGCAGTTGAATCCACCACCTAATCTATTCTAGGTAGACCAAATGGATCTTTGGGGCACGCCTTGTTAAGATCGGTGTAGTCGACGCACATGCGCCATTTACCGTTTTTCTTCCGGACCAGGACTGGGTTTGCTAGCCAATCCGGGCGATAGACCTCTTTGATGAACCCGGCTACGAGAAGCTTAGTTATCTCCTCCCGAATATCATCTTTCCGATCCTGAGCGAAGCGCCGTAGCCGTTGCTTGACTGGCTTGGCATTGGCCTTCTTCAACTTAATGTTCTTGACGACCGGGTCCAAGAAGAGTGGATAGCATCCTGGGTGGGAAACC
Organism: Oryza meyeriana var. granulata; assembly: GCA_003991445.1. Lineage (NCBI taxonomy): Eukaryota > Viridiplantae > Streptophyta > Magnoliopsida > Poales > Poaceae > Oryza > Oryza meyeriana. The sequence goes on from RYFJ01003409.1 coordinate 63,997, forward strand.
CGATCTGGATGATCAGCGCGGGTGAACGTGATGGACGTTTCTGACTAGCACTGATATTGGGGGTGTCTGCTGTAGAGATTGTGTTGACGTCGCGTGCTGTTAGCTTCTGCTTGTGCTTAGATTCGTACACAGACGGCCCTCTGAAGATGTGGTTGAGCTCGGCCTAGGGATCTTGAAAATCATCGGCCGGGTCCTAATCTGGCTTGTCTTTGCTCTTGTCAGCGCCAGATGATGAAGCCTGCTCGGAAGCAAACTTCTTGAGCATGAAGCAGTCTTTGGCCGCGTGCTTGCCTTTGGGGTGGAAGGGGCATGGCCCGTTCATGACCTTCTGGTAGTCGTTGTTCTGTTGGGGCTGCGACCGAGTTCGCTACATGTTGGCCACCTCGTTGTCTGACTTCCGATTGCGGTTGCCGGTCTTGTTTTGTGATGGCTCGTTGTCGGCTTTCGCCTTCTGGTCCTTCTGCCGGGACTCCTTCTTCTCATCAAGGGCCTCTGCGACTGCTTCGGCCGAGTCGGCGTATTTGTTTGCCATATCAAAGAGAGCCTGGACGGTGGCTGGAGGCTTCCGAGTGAACTTCATGATGAACAGGGCGTCCTTTACTCCCTTGTGGAAGGCGGCAATGACGGCCTCGTCCTTGATCATTGGGATTTGGTTGCGCTTCTCGGAGAACCTCTTGATAAAGTCACGTAAAGACTCGTTCTTCTTCTGGTGTAGTTGATATAGATCATGCTCGGAAGACGGCCTCTCATAGGTCCCTTGAAAGTTAGCGATGAACCGCTCCCTGAGTTCTCCCCAGGAACCGATCGACTGCCTCGGGAGCCCTGTTAGCCATGTCCTCGCTGAGTCTACCAGGGCGACTGGGAGGTAGTTAGCCATGGCTTTATGGTCACCCCCGGCAGCTTGAATCGCCAGGGTGTATACGGTGAGCTAGGGCTTGGGGTTCGTTTTGCTGTTGTATTTCTCGATCCCCGTTGGCTTGAAGCCCGACGGCCAGTCGACGTCCTGTAGCTCGTGGGTGAAAGCTAGAACGCCTTCATCTTCGTGAGGGCTCCGGCTCTGACCGCGGTGGTTAAACCGCTTGTGGTGAAGACCGAAACGCTCGTGCTCGTCCTCCATTCGGTGGCACTCGTTCTCTTCACATTCATGGTGCCAACCGTTGATGTTGTGGCAGAGGTCACGTTGTAGTTAGACTCGGAGGTCTTGGTTGAACTGGCGGTCGTTCTGGTGACGTCGCCGATCGTTGTTATTGGTGTTGCCGAGTGATGTTTGCCGCGACTCCTCGTGTAGCTGACTTGAGCCAACCGCCCGGCATCATATTGACGGAGATGAGCCTGCCACCGGAGAACCCGACCAGCTGGTCGGTACAAGTGTGTCGCCTGACTGCTGTTGCTGCTGACAGGCAGTGGCTGTAATCATCGCCTTGATCTTGGTGATAGTCGGGGTGGCCTGGTGATCAGGCCCGAGCTGGAGTATGTCTAGCAGGGTTGCAGCGGCCATGACGTTCTGTTGTGGCGTGATGAAGACGTCGTGGTCGCCGACTTTGGTCTAGAGGATCTGTTGCTGAGTGGTTCACCCAGCCTTGCGTAGCCTGTCGTTGCGAGCCTCGCGGTCGGCTTCCTCCTGTTGTCGTAGTCGGCGTGCCTCCTCCTGTTGCTCCTCTTGTAGTCGGTGTACCTCTGGTAGAGGGGTCAAAGCCATGAAGATCTCGTGGGGGATAAGGAGACTTGCCAGACTGGAGTCCGAACTGGTGTTCGAACCGTTGTCTGACTTGGAGTTGGAGTCCGAGTAGTTCATCGGAGTAAGAACGACTCCGACCTCCCTAGATCCAATCTGAAATGGTGCTTGGCCATGTCCAAACTGAATTGCAGGAGATTGGGTCTGCCGCATAAGATGTAGATCCATGGCGTTGCCGAGCCTGTGCGGGAAATTGACGATTTGTCCCCTTCCTAGCCCAACCCGGGCCGGCTCAAGGCTTAGCGCGAGTCGGACACCGAAGGAGAGAGTTGTCCCGAGGCTTGATGAAGTAGAAGATTGCTGCGTCGGATTGATGATGGTTATTGCAGCGTCTTGCGGGCCGACTAGCGCGGAGCCGGCTGGTTCCTCGACCGGTTGGATTAGATTTGCGTCGGCCAAGGTGAGATTGCCGATCTGGTCGGTGACGAAGTTGAGGCTTCCGAAGGTTATTGTGTCTCCAAGGGAGAATTTGTTGCTGTCAACTCCTATTGTTGGATCCATCAAGATTGTTGATATAGATCTTGCCGAAAGGCCCCTACCTGGCGTGCCAAATGTCGATGTTTTACACCGGCAATATGAATATGGGGCTACCCGGTGGATGGAAACTCGGTGGATTGCAAAGGAACACAAGGAGATTTTATACTGGTTTAGGCCGTCGATGTGAGGTAATATTGTGGGCACCCCGGAAGTGCATTATGGAGAGTAATTATTATGACAACGTGAAATATCTAGATGGATGGGGTCTCGAATAAAAACTGAATAAATGCGGTAACCATCCATCCTCATCGCAGCCTTGCCATAATCTTTACCCACTCACAATACAAATCCAACGCACCGAATTTAGAAATAAAGAGATATTTGGAGAGTTGATTCACCAGTCCCAAACGGCGAAGTGTGCCCGTCAAACCACACGAAGGTGGCGACCAAACACGATACACACTTCTGGGGACATGGTCTACGGTTGAATCAATGTCCATGCATCTCATCATTTCTAAATTCATACTCATGTTCAGCTAGTCCCCAGGAAAGCGACTAGCCTCACACTTTCATCGCAAGCAATTGATAAACATCACAAGTACTCTAAATATGGATAAACGAGCAGCAGGGTTATAAATATTACATAGAGGGTTCACACCCTAATTCACCACAAAGTGACACAAAAGATAGCAGCGGAAAATATAAACATAAAAGGTAAATCCAGTGGTGCCATTACCAAACCACAAGGCAACCGACTGGGGATAGAACTTAACTTCAACTACACATTATCCTCGCCACCCTCAGCGGGATAACAGTAGACCACATCAATGCCGTCGTTGTCCTCACCTGAAAGATGCAGCGTGAGTACACAAGTACTCAGCTAGACTTATACAATAATAATAGTTCAAAGGATTAATGCTAGTCTCTACATCAAGGAGTATGGCTATGTCGATCTGATTTTGCATAAAGCTGATTTTATTGAGCAAGTACTACATTTAAAACATAAGCATTTGCAAAATATAGCAATCTGAAATTCTAGGACAGCAAGCTTATAGTTCTGAAACTGGAATATAAATAAGCACAAACCATGCTCTAATCATCATCCATGGGCCACCATTGCCCAATTATATATGCTACATAAGCATACCATTTTTCATGACTAAACCAAGTCATATTTAACATCAAAGCCTTTTATATAAATCCATCCATCCATGACTATCCTAAGTCATGGTATAACAACATAATCCCATAACCACATATCCCAAGTTGGATGCTAACATGAGTAACTAACACATCAAGCGGTCGTTCTGTAACCGTGGACATGGCTATTCGAATAGTTCTTACTCTGATCAGAGGTATACATCTTTACCCACACGATGTGATAGAAGCCAAACGGCTACACTCTAGTTTGATCCGTACCTGCCGGTACCCACACTCTACACATTGAGTGCGGACTAGAGGTCACAACACAACCTTTTGCACGCTTAGCCCCAACCACCTAAACCACATCTGGGCCCCCGACGACTTAGTCGTGTGTGTGTAATGACTAAGGCGGGCTCAGCGTCGCGGGAGGCACCTTCGGCCAAAGCCAGGCGCGCTCGAGGCCCTCCAAACGAAATCCCTCCTCACGACTGACGGACGGGCATAGATGGCCACAGCCTCCCATGCTACTGAGTTAAGCTGCCCCATACCGGCGTGTGGAAGTACGTAGGGTGCTTCAATAGACGTCAACATGTTCGGTCCTTAACGACCTAGACGGAGCTACGTGCATCGGGGAAACACCATCCCGTCATCACCCTATCATCCGTCCAAGTCAAACATGTTCTTAATTATGAATCAGAAGTTATTCTTTTCAGATTTTAACCCATCCATTCGTATTAAACTTGTTTCACACCGATAGCTCCATCTATCGGATTTTTCTAAGTCTAGAAATAAGCATGGCTAAGCATTAGATAAAATAAAAGTATCCCAAAGTCCTTAACCAGGGGTGACAAGGTATAAATATAGAATCAACAATCAAGGAACGGAAATGCATTCAATTGGGTAATGTTGACTCTACCCGTTTTCCCATTTTAAAAAGACCGAAACATGCATATAGATATTGCTTTCGCAAACAAAACAATTTATTAAAAATATAGGTTCAATATACTTAGATGCTTGCTCTAGATGCTTGCCTTGCTGCAGTGATGATTCACACTCAACTTCAGGTTCGTGCCCCACGTACTCCGAATTGTCTGAATCTACCGATAAAAGCGAGTATGCAAATAAGAATCAATTAAATATGCTCATGCAAAAATGATCAATAAAATCTGAGATAAATACAGTAGGTAGGGCATGTCTTAACAAGATTTTAGGAGAAAGAACCAAGTCATTTGTATCTCTGGATTGGGAGATACAAAAATAACAAGACCCTAAGGCCGAAAACGGCAAAAGACGAAACTATAGAAAAAACCCTAAGTGGAAAATATATACTTGCATTCTCTGGTACGATTTTATGAGTGTGAGCATTTTTATGTGAAAATACATATCTTCCTGGTTCCGACAAAATTTGGTTCACTGAAATTTGATTTAAAATGATTTAGTTGTGAATTTTACAAGTTTATCAAAAAGAAAGGTTAGAAGATACTTAGGCCTATTTTGAGAGGTAGTTTTGTCAAATACAAATTATCCACAGTAAAGGTTAAAATTTTCTGAGTTAAACAAAAGTGGTTTCACATTTTTAGCAGTTAGGATGAATTTTCTAGAAATTTATAAACTTCTAGGTCGTAAAGAGGTATAAAATAGATATTTCCATTTTTAGAGAAAAATCCTACACAGAGGTTCTCACTTTTTATTTTATAACATTAAAGAGAACATTTTTATGAATCCATAGAAATTTAGTTCACCTCGAAAGGAGTTATAATGGATTTTATAGAATTATTCCAAATTCCTAGGCACAAAATAAGTTATTATTGCTTCATATTATTTTATAGCTATTTTCTGTATAGAAATGGTCATATTTTATTTTACAGTATTAAAGTTCACAAATTTACAGAACTAAAAAAAATTGGTTTCACTCAAAAAGGAGTTAAAATGAAATAGTTATGGATTTCTGAAGTTTGTATATTTTTTTGTTGTAAAATAAATCGGTTGTCTTTTCTTTTCTTTTTCTTATTTCTCTCCAGCCTGGCCCACACGCCAGCGAGCCAGAGCAGGGGAGGCGCAAGCAGAGCGGAGGCGGCGAGCTTCTCGGTGGCGCCGATGGCGATGGCGGCGTTGGCTGCAGTCGGGGCTAACAGAGAAAAGATGGAGGAGGATGAGGCGAACACATCGGTGGTGGTCTTGTGGCTGACGGTGGCCGGAATCTCGCCGGCGGCGATCTCCAGCGGCGGCTGCTTCTGGGTCGACGAGGCAAATCACCCTACAGGCTTATTTCGGTCTAGCCAGTGCATGCATAGGGTATTAGAGGACTCCAGGAAACTCACCATGCGATTGCCTGAGACGGGGGAACACTGGACAGCGGCGGCGACGGTGAAAATCCACGGTTTCACGGTGGCAACTCACTCCGGTTGATCTGAGACCAAGGTAAGGTGTCTAGCAGGTTAGAGAGTACACAAGGATGGTTCGTGAGCCATGAATCGGACTGAGGCCTACTAGAGAGAGGGAACTCGATAGCGGCGACACAGATCGGCGCCGGGAAAGATGACAGTGGATCTCAAGCTTCGGGGTACTGCAGCTCGATTCCTTCGGTTGGCGGTCTTCTGGAGGTAGGGTGACGGTGTTGGCGCAAGGGCTCGGTCAGACTTGCTCCGAGGCAGCCAGAATGGCGGGGCGACACTAGCGGTAGCGCTGTAAGGTAGAGACAGAGGACGGCGGCGCCACGGCGACTTCGGCCAACAACCCTAGGGCAACCAAGTGCAAAAATGGAATGGTTAGGAGTGGTGGATCATGTTCTGATGGTTGGGAAAGGATGGTGTTCACCAAAGCAAGCTCGAGCTCAAACGAACACCTTCGGCAGAGGGAAGCATGAGCTTGCCGGCGGTGATCTTTGGGGATTTTGTGGGTTTCTCCGGTGGGAACGTGGAGAGGAAAGGAAGAAGGGATGGCTGGCGTGTTTTGAGGCGAAATGGCCGAGGTTTCCCATGGTGGAGCTCATCTATGCCTCTGTGTGCTGTGAAGGAGAGGAAGAACAGGGTGCTGACACGTTGGCTCATGCACTGCTAAGTTGCTTCGGTGCTACAGTGCATGGGTGGGTTCCACATGTAAGGCAACCCTTTTCTACACATTCTTGGCTAAACTTAGCCTATGACTTGTGGGTCCATGAAGGGGAAACCTAGGAAGGAGAGAGAGGTGTGGGTGAATTTCTTGGTGCAACACACTACCCCATGCTGTGCTATGGCTTACAAGTGGGCCAGGTCTTGTGGATCCCATTGGTCAGTGACTTGAGAGAGGAGAAAACTCTAGAGACTAAGTCTGGAAAAGTGTACTAGATAGCTGTCTTGCATCTGTGATCTCAGCAGGTTACCAAGGGGTATAATTCATGGAAAAATTATTGGAGGTAGAGAAAGATGCGTTTAACCTGCTGACCAAATTTCAGGGTCAGAAGTGGTCTGATTCATCTTTGGTGAAATTGCAAAGTAGGCATACTGATCCAGTTTATCTGCAGTGTGATTTATGTCCCTAGGGCGTTGCTCCTATTATTTTATGTGACTTCTTTGGGAATTAAATTAAACCAAAAATACTGGTGGTAGAGTTCTTGTTGACACAACTGTTGGTAGAATTGCACTACCTAATTAATCTTCATTTTTATTTGGTGAATTTTAGAAGCAAACCAATTTATTTCAGCTAGCTTCCTAGTTTTGCTGAATTGAGGGATTTCATTAAAGCATTTATTGAAGTGATAAAATCATGTAAAATTTACAGTGGATCACTTCTGTGGGAAAGTGCTTACAGGAATTTTTCCATGATTTTATGTGCAACCAAACATCTTTGGAAAATCCTTAGACTAAACAAATGCATAGGTCAAGGAAAAGGATCCAGGCTGAAACTTGTTTGAATCTTTAGGAGGTATAAACTAACGAAATAAATTCTGGAAAAATTATATTGATTCATGATAAATAAGCTAGTATTTGAATAAATTATTTTCCACATATACTTCTGTTCAATTTGATGCACTTTTAGGAGTTGGTATAATTTTGCCGATTAGGGTTTAATATTGCCAACTTAAATTTCCATGAAGTGAAATTGCAAGAATTTAAATTGTGCATTCTACTGACAGTAGGTCATAACCCTAATTACCTGAAATTAGATTTAGGGCTGTGACAAATACCCTACCTCTAGTTGTGGTGTATTCCTTTGAGGATTTGTGTCTGCTTCTATGAGCTTATATGTTGTTCTGCCCTCAGGGGGCACCCTGCCTCCTCTTACATACTGGGGGACAGGGTACAAGGTAGGAGTCCCAACCGAATACGGCCAAGGGATTTCCTCTTAGAGATACAATCTACCCGACTAGGACTGTATATTCCTTATTGTACAAGGCAAAGTCTACCAGGTGCTACTATATCTCTAATTACAAGTCTCAGCCCATCCTCTATACGAGTGGCCCATATGCTTGTGATGAGGTACCCGGGGCCCATGGCCTCCACACTACGTCCTTTCTATACCTGAGTTATGTACTTTTCCCCATGTGTACAGTTTTCTCTGACTCATTACGCCGCTTGTTCCAACCGAGTAGTGAGTCGGGGGGCTGCATGTATTATATGTGCTTTGTCAATAATATACGAGCATGTTTTACTTAAGTTATGAAGTTCTACAACAACTTTGTCATGTTCGCCCAAGTACAGCTTTCTGCGGTGAACGATTTTATTAAGTTCCTATAGACTAACTCGGCATAGACCATACAGTCGAGTAGAGCTAATGACAACTAAGTAAAACCTTAGAGCTCGGCGGCATTACACATATATTTACACATGTTCTTACAACAAACTTTATATACACCGACTGCATGATGGATTGTTCTTACATTCCTAGGTCCTTGGTGATCACCTCTGCAGCCAGCCTCGCTTGGCTGATCAACTCCAACACCTCCTCAGGTGTTGTCTCTTCGGCAAACCCTTCACTGATGGCCTCAAGATCTGCCCTGGGGTAGATTGACTTGGTCATCATGAGGGTCTAGGCCACGCCGACGACAACATGCTAGTCCAAGTACCTCTTCAGGATACTCGGGGCTCTGTTAAGGCGCGCCTGCACCTGAGAGACCGTATTGGAGCTGGTTCCCTTGTGGTGAGGATCCATGATGTCAAGGAGCCCTTTCACGGACTTGGCGAGAATCTCCCGTGACTCCTTGACGACCTTGATCTCCTCTGCAAAGGCTCGAAACTTGGTTTGGGCATTGGCTCTTGTAGCTGCCCAGATTCATTGGCAAGTAAACTTGTCAGCCAAAACAGCAGTCGAAGTAATCAAAGGATTGGACAAGGTCATTGTCAGAGTCAAGACTTACTTTCTTATCCTCCACCTTGGCTTTGGCCTTCTCCAGTTCAGTCTTTTCTTTCTCGAGTTTGCCTTTGGCCCTTTCCAGTTCGGCCTTGTCCTTCTCGAGCTCGGCTTTGGCTTTCTCGGCTTCCTTCAGCTTGGATTCCCCCTCTGTCTGGGTCTTCAACTCAGCTTCAAGGGCTGTACATCAGAATGGTCAAGAGCTCGAGATTACAGTTAGGACACAACTAGGCAGTCGGGAAACAACAAAGCTGGAGAAATATGTTTGGGATTTAGTTAGGAGGACAAATACGGGAGACTCACTTCCGATCTTCTTGGCTAGAGCCTAGTTCTCATCCCTGAGCTTGTCAACCGCTCCCCTCAACCAAGTCTCCCTCTCCTGGCTAGACCGCTCCAAGTCGGCCTTCGAGGTCCGGAGCTAGCCCAATTGTTAGAGTTGGGGGGCAAGCTGGGTCAGGACCTCATTTATCTTCTCCGAGTGGTCAACAATCTTCTGCTCGGGGTATAACAGAGCAAAGTAGAGTTAAGCAGTGGAATACCAGAAATAAGGGAAATCGTCGGGGACTCAACATTGCAAGACTCGCTACACACCTGGACTCCCCAGGACACGGTGATTGCAGTGCGAAGAAGAACTTTGCGCTCCCTCTCTGCTGCCTCTTCATCATGCTCGTAGCATTTCACAGTTCCCTCGGGAGTTACCCAGTGGAATGTTCTCGAGAACCTGCGACGAGGGGCTTCAAGCCTGGGGAGATCTGTTTCCTCTGCAGACGACAACGACACACACGGCGACATGGTCCTGGCCCCTAACTCGGCAGTGGATGGGGCTTCGGGGACTAGCTGGGGGGTTGGAGCAGCAACTTCAGTACCTGGGTCAGCCGGCGCTAGTGGCCCTGCTATCGGTAACGCCTTAGTTTCTACAGCTGGGGCGGTCACCGGCTCGGTAGATGAGCTTGTTGATGCTAGCTCGACAACAAGAGTAGCCGGCGTGGTCTCCTTGAGATCGATATTGGCTCGTTTCTTGCATGATGGGTCAAATGTCAAGACGCTACTATATTGAACAAAATTTTCAGAAGATTCAAAAATTACTTACCTCTTGGAGATTTTGAACTTCCATCCAAGGGTTCCAGAAGTCGGCAGTGGAGGGCTATTGGCTGTCGGGCTGGATGGCATGGCAGTCAGCGGTGGCGTATTTTTCCTAGCCGGTCCAGTTTCTGGTGCAGCCGACTGGGGCGCTGGGACGCTTGGCGGTGCTGCCATATGGCTCGTTGATGATTTTGTACTCGGCGGTGCCATCCTTGGGCTCGATGTTGTTGAGCCCGATGCTGCTGGTCTCGGTCTTGGACTCGGCGGCCTGGGAGCTACGCTGGCAGTGTCTTTAATCTTCAGGCTCTCGGCTGTAGCACTCGGCCTGCTAATTTTCTTTTTGCCCTGGTCTTCGATAGGTTTCTTCCCTGCTCTCCTAGAGCTGGGCTGGGCAGTAGAAGGACTCAATGGCCTTTTCTTCGACTTCACAGCTAACAAAGTTTGGGAGTCTTCATCAAACTCCGTACAAGTCTGCAAGTGGTTTAACAAGCATTCAACACAGATGGACAGCAAATTAACATCAGCAAGAGTTACCTCTGGATGAGGCCGTTTTTGGTTGTAAGCCGCGATGGAGCGCTCTGCATCTTCAGTTTCAACCACCCCACTGCAGAAATAACTGAGCAAGATGTCGGTCACTTTGTGCTTGTCAGTCAGATTTCGGTACTCTCAGCTAGGATGATCTTTCCCCTGGTAATCCCATCCAAAGTGGCTTCTCAGTTTCAATGGCTGGATACGCTGGGTCAGGAAGTGTCCTTGTTTTACACCGGCAATGTGAATATAGGGCTACTCGTCCCATCAAAACTCTGTGGACTACAAAGGAACATGAAGGGTTTATACTAGTTCAGGCCCTCGATGTGAGGTAATACCCTACGTCTAGTTGAGATGTATTCCTTTGAGGATTTATGATTCTGATGAATCTCCGATCTCTTGTCCTCATGGGGAGCCCTGCCTCCCCTTATATACTAGGGGACAGGGTTACAAAGTAGGAGTCCCAGTTGGACTATGACCATGGGATCTCTTCTTAGAGATATAACCCACCCGACTAGGACTGTATTTTCCTTGTCGTACAAGGCTAAGTCTGCCAAATTCTATCATATCTCTAATTACAAGGCTAGGCCCATCCTCTGTCCGAGTGGCCCATATGCTTCTCATGAGGTACCCGGGGCCCATGGCCTCCACAGCAGCCCCTGAGACCTTCATAGTTGAGTCATAGCTGATGCCAAGTGCTCATCCTCCATGGTGAAGATTGCCCGAGTGCATTGCTCCTGAGTACTCTTAGTTCGAGTGCTTCTTCTTTCCGAGTCCTACTTCATGTCAGCTGGCAGTGAGGCTATGAAGGGCTCCATGTAGAAGTATGAATAGTGTGCACCAAATTGGCACACCTATTAGGTGTAGCCCCCAACTTTGTGCTTAATTATGAAACAATTAAACATAAAGTCAAAGATCTTTCACCTTGTAGCCTTTCCCAAGTAGTATACTACTGGTATATAAGACTCTTCAACATCATATCAGCCGGAAATATTTTATAGTCTTTCCCAAGTAGTATGTCACTCGGAAATTAGACTCTTCAGCTTCATGTCAGCTGGAAAAATGTTTATAGTCTCTCCTGAGTAGTATACTACTCGAAAGTTAGACTCTTCAGTGTCATGTCGGCTGGAAAAATGTTTGCTCATGGCAATTGTTGGCCAAGCATGTAGGCCGAGTACCACTTTATGAATTTTAATCCAATATGTGGTCAAGTGTACTTGAGAAATACCTACATACCCAATTTTAATGAAGACCAGCTTGTGACCCTTATAAGGATATATCCTCAATACCTAGTGGATAATACAAATACCCGAACACATGTGTTCAGTAATTAGGCCTTCATGAAGCATATCTGATTACCCAATCGGTTTTTGTTGGTAGCACTAACACTGTGATTTTAACACGGCCAGCAAGCGGCCCATATTGAGCGTGCTACTGTAAAAACTCATATCTTGGGGCCTACTACCGAATAAGCCGGCCTAAACCGACCTATCCAGCACAGCCATATAAAAGTAGCATCCCTCGCATGTCAGGATGAGTACTCCAGCGTCAGTAACCTCAATCAGCCAGAGGAATCCTTGTCCACAAGCCTTTTCGACTTATGTTCTGGTTGCAGCATGGTTGCCACAGATGCCCGAGTAGGTATATCACAAGATCCGCTTGCCCTCCTTAGTTATGACGCAGTGCATGAGAACTCCGGATGCGCCTTGACAATATATGTCTTCTCTGAGTTCGGTAAAGCTAGCTAAGGTATCCAAACCTCACATTAGCATAGTATTCAGCTGGTGACCCTCATGGGACGTATCCTACCCAACAGAATTATAGCCAAATAAAGTACCCGAACCTTCCGTTAGCATAGGATTCGGCTGGCGACCCTCATGGGGCATACCTAACCTGGCAGAGTTGTGACCAAATAAGGTACCTGAACTTAGCATTAGCATAGGATTCGGCTGGCGAGCGGTACCCAAGCTCCGACTGGTGCCGGAGGTCAGTTATATTAGCCAAATAAGGTACCCGAACTTCGCATTAACATAAGATTTGGCTGGCGACCCTCATGGGGCGTACCTAACTCAGCAGAGTAGTACCCGAGCTTCGACTAGCACCGGAGGTCAGTTGTTAGCCGAATGAGGTACCCGAATCTCGTAGGATTCAGCTGGCGACCCTTATGGGGAGTACCTCACCAGCCGAGTGGTAGCTGATGTGGCGCCTCCCGACTAGGTGGAAGGCCACCATGTGCATAAGGCACCCGATCCCAGGATTAGTAGTCGGGTACGCACAACAATGATACAACACAGAGTTACAATAATACATAAACAGAGTACTTACATATGTGTACAAGGAGATCCATCCAGGACAGACCCGGGATGGGCAAAAATAATCAACAGGTAAACTAGCGAAACAGCAGAACAGGGCGGAAGCTGGACAAAAACTACTCCACAGGCTCGGTTGGGAACTAGGCTCGAAACCTTCAGAAGTCTTCATAGTCGGCCTGGTCTTGGAGGAACTCGGCAGCAGTCGGATCTTCGTCTTCTTCTCCAAAACCTACTATACATATATATGAACAAGGTGAGTACTTTCGTACTCAGCAAGCCGGAAATGATGCCATGTCGGTCAGACAGAAAGGCTAAAGGTTTATTTGCGAAAATTGCCTTTAGAAACTCTTTTCTTTGCAAACACTAGTGAGCTTAAATTTTTGTTGTCGGACAGAGGCTCACGCCTCTATCCATTCCGCAAGTTGCTTTTCAACAACTCGCCACTTAATGAATCAAGCATAATCATATATGTTCTTATCATCTTTTACTTCGTATTTGCTGGTCCTGTACCTCCCGAGTAGCTACAACCACTCGTTGACCCTGAGACTCGGCTACAACCAAATCTCAGCTGTGGCACTTAATGCCCGCTACACTGGCTACAACCAGCTAGCTAGTCGGCCGCCCTGGCTACAACCCGGGGGCTCATCATCGCTGCCCTGGCTACAACCCGGGAGCATGATCATGGCACTAAATGCCCGCTAGGCTGGCTACAACCAGCTAGCTAAGTCGCCGCCCTGGCTACAACCCGGGGGCTCGAACGATGCTGCCCTGGCTACAACCCGGGGGCATGTTCATGGCACTAAATGCCCGCTAGGCTGGCTACAACCAGCTAGCTAATCAGCTTCCCTGGCTACAACCCGGGAGCCTGATCAATCTGCTGCCCTGGCTACAACCCGGGAGCTTGATCAATCCGTCTTCTGGCTACAACCCGAAGACATCTGTACAACTGCCGCCCTGGCTACAACCCGGGGGCTTAAATTTGCTGCCCTGGCTACAACCCGGGAGCATGATCTTCATCCTGTTTACTTTTCATTCACTTGATTATGGTGCTTAACACCCCGGACCACACAGATCCGTTTCTGGCCACACAGGCCTTCCGTTTGCTCACTCGGCAAACTCTGGTCACGGTTCCCTTTCCATCAAACACTTTCACAAATCACTGGCAAACAAATCTACGCTATGGGAATCACCTTGCATCGCCCTTAACCGTGGGCACGGCTGTTCGAACAGTTCTGCTAAACTCTGCAGAGGGTGTGCGCTTTACCCATCCGACACGAAAATTACACCGAGTACTGGCCTGTACCCAGAAATTCGTGACAAGGCCATTTCCAAAGCCAGTCTAGAGTCATCCAATGCCAGCCGAAAGATCCACACAGGATTCAGTGGTCGGCACTGAACTTCCCTAAACCTACTATTTACTCGGCCAGGGGCATCCCATAATACCCGTCTGGTCGCACTGTAAGATGCTCGGATGGAATTCCCAAAGGAAACGGTCCTTAATGATGATACATAGCCAAGCCACACAGGCACTGTCTCTGTATATCAAGATTTTCACAACTTTATTTGTTTCACAAACACGCCGATACACGGAGTACCGGGTTTTTCAATCAGTTTGGTAAAACCCAATGTTTTTCCCAACGACAAACAACGTTGCAGAGCTAAGCCATTCTACTCGGCATCGTATCCTCAGATAGGATGCTAGCGTGCCATTTGTGGGGTTCTTCAAGGGAGAAATATAACAACATCCTACCAAATAACTGCTACTGGGTAGGTCCATCGGTTGCGCTTGCAAAACCGAGGCCAACAGTTTAAAAAGGTGTAAACTAAGCATGCATATATTTTCCAAACAACATAGTTTTGCATATATGGGAAACAATGTGATCAAAGAGGCTTGCCTTGTTCCAAGGAGGGGTCGTCTTCGGCGAAGGCGGCTTCTGGATCGTCCACCGGTTCAGGTTCTGAACAAGCAGAAAGAAACACTGATAAGCAGGAGAAGTAAAACACCAAGAAAAGGATCAAGAAGTAGTCGGCTGCAGAAAATGTGGCAGTCGGCTGAACCAGGCTTGCGAACCAGGCGACAGAGCTCCAAAGCTTGAGAGGATGAAAACTTAGCAGAGCTGGAGCTGGCCGGTTTGCAAAACGAAGGAAGAAGGGGGCACGGTTGGCCATATATATAGCCGACGTGCAAGGTTGAGGCACGGTGGAGCTGGGCAACGGGTGGAGCAAGGAAGTCAAGATGAACTGACAGGGATATGACAGGAAGTGACTTTGGAGTCCAACTGGTCAGAGGAGTTGGCAGGCACTGTAGCTGCGATGAGACATTAAGGTCAAGGCTAGGACAGGTTGGAGAAATCTCACTGACCGGGCTTCGGACTGACCACTGGTCCAAGCGATGCTGCGGTTAGGTGAAGACTGATTCTTCACTACCATGGTAGTCGGCGTCCAACGGGCGGGTGCAACTCGGGAAACAAGGAAGCAACAGGTCTCAACAAGGTAGTCGGCCACATCACAGTGCTCACTCGGCAGCAAAGGGGTCCGAGTAAGACAAGGATAAGGGCAGGATACAAGGACTGAGTAGCAACTCTACTCGGCACAAGAGAGAAGGTAGTCGGCTGGCCAGGGAGAAAAACTGGGGCACAGCTGACAGGATAGGAGGGGAGCTCGGGAAAACGAAGACTAGCGAGAAAAGAAAAACGGGTCGTTACAAACCTCCCCCACTTAACAGAATCTCGTCCCGAGATTCCGCTACTCGGCGAAGAGCTCCGGGTACTCAGCTTGAAGGCGATCTTCTCGTTCCCATGTAGCTTCATCCTCCGAATGGTTACTCCATTGCACCTTGCAGAATCTGATTGTCTTTCGTCTGGTACGTCTGTCCCTTGTCTCCAAAATCCGAATAGGGCGTTCCTTGTAGGTGAGGTTGCGTTGTACGTCGATCTCTTTCAACGGAACTTGCTCTTCTGGGATGCGAAGACATTTCTTCAACTGGGACACATGGAACACGTCGTGGATGTCAGAGAGTTCTTCGGGTAACCTCAGTTGATACGCCACTACTCCGCGTCTGTCGACAATAGGGTAAGGTCCGATATAGCGAGGCGCTAGCTTTCCACCCATTCCAAATCTCTTTGTTCCTCGTAGGGGTGATACTCGGAGATACACATGGTCTCCTATCTGAAACTCAAGCTCTCGTCTCCGATTATCTGCATAGTTCTTCTGCCGGGTTTGGGTTGTCTTCAAGCGCTCTCGGATAACCTTAACTCGCTCTTCTGCCTCTTTCAAAATGTCTGGTCCAAAAACCATCTTTTCTCCTACGTCTGTCCAACAGTGGGTTCTACACTTGCGTCCATATAGAGCTTCATTGGGGGCCATCTGGATACTGGCTTGATAGCTGTTATTGTAGGAGAACTCGGCATAAGGCAGACAGAGATCCCAGGTTCCTTCAAAATCCAAGGCACATGCTCTTAGCATATCTTCCACGATCTGGTTGACTCTCTCGGTTTGTCCATCCGTCTGGGGGTGATATGCGGTACTGAAATTCAGGTTAGTGCCCATTGCCTCATGCAACTTTTGCCAAAAGTGGGAGGTGAACTGAGCTCCTCGGTCAGACACTATCTTCTTTGGGACTCCATGTTGGCAGATAACCTTGGTCAGATACAGCTCGGCTAGCTTCTTGGCCGGGTAGGTTGTCTTGACGGGGATAAAGTGGGCGACCTTGGTCAGTCGATCCACTATTACCCAGATGGAATCATGTCCTGCCCGGGGTCTTAGGTAATCCAACGATGAAATCCATTCCTATTTCTTCCCATTTCCACTCGGTATCCTTAAGGGCTGAAGCAATCCTGCTGGCTTCTGATGCTCTGCTTTAACCTTTGGCAAATGTCACAAACTGCGACATACTCGGCAATATCTCGCTTCATTCCAGGCCACCAGTAATGATCCTTAATATCCTTGTACATCTTGGTACTTCCTGGGTGGATGGAATAAGCGGACTCATGGGCTTCTCTCAAGATCAAGTCTTGGATTTCCTTTCTGTCGGGCACGCAAATGCGTTTCCCAAACCAAACAGTTCCTTTGCTGTCGATGGAGAACTCGGGGGCTTTTCCCTGGGTCATGCTTTCCTTTAGAGATACAATCTTTTCATCTACTTTTGAGCTTCTCTGATCCGGTCCTCCAAGGTAGGCTGAATCAGCAAAGTCGCCAGCGTTCCTGGCTTGACCATATTTATCCTTAGCTTTTCCAGCTCTCGACTTAGCTCGGTTGAAGGGCGGGGTCAAGATGGCATTACAATGGACTTTCCGACTGAGGCATCGGCAACAACATTTGCCCTGCCAGGGTGGTAATGTATTCCAAGGTCGTAATCCTTAATCAACTCAAGCCATCTTCTTTGTCTGAGATTAAGCTCCGTCTGAGTGAAGAGTACTTCAGACTCTTATGATCGGTGTATACTTCACACCGGTTTCCAACCAGTAGTGTCGCCATATCTTCAAGGCATGCACTACTGCTGACAACTCTAGGTCATGGGTCGGGTAGTTCAGCTCATGGGTCTTAACTGTCTTGAGGCATACGCAACCACTCTTCCTTCCTGCATAAGCACACAGCCTATGCCTAGTCGGGATGCATCACAGTATTACCTCAAAGTCTTTCCTGATATCCGGAAGGATTAACACAGGTGGGGTAGTCAGCCTTTTCCTTAACTCCATGAAACTTTTCTCACAGGCGTCACTCCATTCAAACCTCTTTTCCTTTTTTAGCAATTCTGTCATGGGTTTGGCAATCCTTGAAAATCCTTCAATGAATCTCCGATAATAACCAGCCAAACCTAGGAAACTTCTCACTTCCGTGACCGTAGTCGGGGATTTCCAAGAAAGCACGTCTCTCACTTTCCCCGGGTCCACTTCTACTCCTTGGGCAGTGACCACATGCCCGAGGAAAGCAACTCGGTCTAGCCAAAACTCACACTTCGAGTACTTGGCAAACAACTGGTGCTCTCTTAACTTTCCTAGAACCATTCTCAAATGTCCAACATGTTCTTGCTCGTCCTTGGAGAAGATTAGGATATCATCCATAAATACCACGACAAACTTGTCGAGATATTCCATGAATACCTTATTCATAAGACTCATGAAGAAAGCTGGAGCATTAGTGAGTCCGAAGGACATCACCGTATACTCATATAATCCATAACGGGTCAAGAAAGCTGTCTTGGGTATATCCTCAGGCCTGATCTTCAACTGGTGGTATCCTGATCTCAAGTCAACCTTAGAGAAAACTTTAGCTCCTTGCAGCTGGTCGAACAGATCATCTATCCTTGGTAGAGGATACTTATTCTTGATGGTTACTCCATTCAGTGCGCGATAATCAACGCACATCCTCTTGGTCTTATCCTTCTTTTCCACTAGGAGCACTGGAGCTCCCCAAGGTGATGTGCTAGGTCGCACAAAACCTAGGTTCTCAAGTTCTTCTATCTGCTCTTTCACTTCGGCTAACTCATTAGCCGCCATTCTATAGGGTCTCTTGGATATGGGTGCTGTGCCGGGTAGCAACTCTATAGAGAATTCAATCTCTCTATCCGGGGGCATTCCGGGTAAACTGTCTGGGAAGACATCAGGGTACTCATTGACCACCGGCACTTCTTCCAAAGGGACTATTTGCATGGAGCTCAGGAGGGGTCGGTTCTTAGGGTCTCCAAGGGAGGCAAACTTCACTTCTTGTCCAAAAGGGCACTGCAGGGTTATGGTGCTAGTTGCACAGTCTATTCGGCCCTTATGCTTAGCTAACCAGTCCATGCCAAGAATCAAATCCAAGCCTTGTGATTCCAGGACAATGGGGTTGGCTGAGAAACTAACTCCTTTAATTACCAAGGTAACTCCAGGGCAGGATTGGTCTGACCTAAACTCCTTGCCAGGGGAGTGTATGACCATAGGTATCCTAAGACCTTGAACATCCCAACCATACTTATCCACAAAAGATTGAGAAATAAAGGAATGCGATGCTCCAGAATCAAACAGAACAACTGCAGGTACGGAGTTGACAAGAAACGTACCCATTACCACATCTGAAGCTTCTCGGGCTGTCTCTGACTGGATATGATTGACTCGGCCACGTCCAAGGGTCGGAGGGGTACGGGAGGCAGATCCATTAGTATGTGTAGTCGGCTGTCCTCGACTGAACACAGGGGCTCTTGAAGCGCTGGCGTTAGGGCGTCCAGGGACTACAGGGTCTTGCTTCTGGGGACAGTGCCGGGCGAAGTGACCCAACTCGTTGCAGTTGTAGCATCGGCTTCCCGGGGCACTCGGAATACTCTTCCGCTGAAGGCCGGCTGAGGTAGGGCGACTTGCACCGGTATTTGCACTGAGGGGTCGGGACTGAACAGAAGAAGCCGGGCGAGAAACAGATGGGCGAAACACCCGCTCTTGAAACTGGGATGGGGCAAACTGGACGGGCGAAGGACTGGGGAGATAGGGCCTAGAACTCGGACCACTACGAGACTGCATCTGGGAGGCCTTGCGCTTGCGAAAAACTTCGATCTCCTTCCTCGCGTCTTCAACTACTAGGGCTCTATTGACCATGTGCTGGAAAGTAGGGAAGTCATGGGCAATAAGCTGGATCTTCATTGCCACATTCATCCCTTTCAGAAACCTTCTGATTTTCTTCTTGTCCGTGTTCACGTCCTCGGGTGCATAGCGAGCTAGATGGTTGAACCTGCTCAGATACTCGCTGATGCTGGAATGTCCCTGCTTGAGGTTGTTGAACTCCTCTCTCTTGATGTCTATTACTCCTTCTGGGACATGTGCGGCTCTGAAGGCTTCAACAAACTCGGGCCAGGCGATGTTGGCGGCATCTTGATGGGCAGCACAGTAGTTCTCCCACCAATCGGCTGCTGGTCCATGCAGTTGGTGTGCAGCAAACTGGGTTTTCTCCACAGGTGTGCACTGCACTAGGTTCAGTTTTCTGTCCATATCCTTTAGCCAGTCGTCAGCCTCTACTGGCTCAGCAGTCTGAGAGAACTCGGCTGGACGGACCTCATGAAGTCGGCGAGCTTGGAGCGTCCATGAGCTTGTGCTGGTGGAGCTTGATGGAGAAGAGGCTGCATTGCGGCCAGATTCTGAGCAATGCCTTGCAAGAATCTGGGTCTGGATGGCCATAAGCTGCTGGGGGTCTGCTGGAAGGTGAGGAGGTTGAGGCAATCCTCCAGGGTTTGCTGTTGCAGCGTCGAAGGTACCAAGGCCGGCTGCACGGCCACTTCCCTGACATATCCGATCGTGGGTCTGCTCCACTTCTTGTTCCTCCGCGGCAGTAAGCAGGTGTGCGGACTAGACCTTGGTCTTCAAAACCCAAGCGGGCTGAGCACGAACATTCGGCGCTGACCGTTCTGCCATCAGGTCCTAGAAAAGGGTAACCACGGGGAAAGGTTCAGCAAGGTTATCGGCAGCCAAACCGAGGAACAGATCAAGGATCAACCAATATCAGCAAGATGGATTCAAGCAGCAGAACAAGGAACACACTCGAGAGCCCAGCCACAACGAAAAGACGACAGAGCGGGCACTGGAACCTAAGGGCTAATACCAAAAGATCCACGCAGGAGCCAAGGTAGGAGATAGCCAAGAGTTAGAAACTTTTTCCAAAATTCTACAAAGCAGAGAGAAAGAATACTCAGACAAGTCCTAGATTTTTTTTTGCAAATAGTTATAGTTTTCAAAATAAGATCCTCAAAGGCATCTACACGCGTAGGGTTTCGCTCCTAGGGCCAACCTTTGCTCTGATACCACCGCTGTGGCGCCTCCCGACTAGGTGGAAGGCCACATGTGCATAAAGGCACCCAGATCCCAGGATCAGTAGTGTGGTACGCACAACAATGATTACAACACAGAGTTACAATAATACATAAACAGAGTACTGTTACATATGTGTACAAGGAGATCCATCCAGGACAGGACCCCGCGGATGGGCAAAAATAATCAACAGGTAAACTAGGAAACAGCAACAGGGCGGAAGGCTGGGACAAAAACTACTCCACAGGCTCGGTTGGAACTAGGCTCGAAACCTTCAGAAAGCTCTTCGTAGTTCGGGCCTGGTCTATGAGAGGAA
This sequence comes from Oryza meyeriana var. granulata, assembly GCA_003991445.1. NCBI lineage: Eukaryota > Viridiplantae > Streptophyta > Magnoliopsida > Poales > Poaceae > Oryza > Oryza meyeriana. The sequence continues at coordinate 84,688 of RYFJ01003409.1, forward strand.
AACTTCAGAAAGGCCGCGACACAGCAGCAAAAAAATGAAGGAAGAACATCTTCGTCTCTTCTCCAAAACCTAACTATACATATAATGAACAAGGTGAGTTACTTTCGTACTCGCAAGCCGGAAATGGATGCCATGTCGGTCAGACAGAAAGGCCTAAAGGTTTATTTGCAAAATTGCCTTAGAAACTCTTTCTTTGCAAACACTAGTGAGCTTAAATTTTTGTTGTTGATCGACAGAGGCTCACGCCATCTATCCATTCTCGCAAGTTGCTTTCAAACAAACTCGCCACTTAATGAATCAAGCATAATCATATATGTTCTTATCACTTTACTTCGTATGCTGGTCCTGTACCTCCCGAGTAGCTACAACCACTCGTTGAACCCTGAGACTCGGCTACAACCAAATCTCAGCGTTGCCACTTAATGCCGCTTACACTGGCTACAACCAGCTAGCTAGTCGCCGCCCTGGCATACTACCCGGGGGCTCATTCATCGCTGCCCGGGGTGGCTACAACCCGGCGAGCATGATCAGGCACTAAATGCCCGCTAGGCTGCTACAACCAGCTAGCTAAGTCGCCGCCCTGGCTACAACCCGCGCCGGCTCAACGATGCGCCCTGGCCTAAACCTGGGAGCCTGATCTCTCTCGCACTAAATTGCCCGCTAGGCTGCGCCTACAACCAGCTAGCTATCGGCTTCCCTGGCTACAAACCCGGGAGCCTGATCAATCTGCTGCCCTGGCTACAACCCGGTGAGCTTGATCAATCCGTCTTCTGGCTACAACCCGAAGACATCTGTACAACTGCCGCCCTGCGCTACAACCCGGGAGGTCTTAAAATTATGCTTGCCCCTAGCTACAACCCGGGAGCATGATCTTTCATCCTGTTACTTTTTCATTCACTTGATTATGGTGCTTAACACCCCGGACCACACAGATCCGTTTCTGGCCACACAGCCTGCCGTTTGCTCACTCGGCAAACTCCGGTCACGGTTCCCTTTCCATCAAAACTTTCACAAATCACTGGCAAACAAATCGACGCATGGGAATCACCTTGCATCGCCCTTAACGTGGGCACGGCTGTTCGAACAGTTCTGCTAAATCTGCAAGGGTTGTGCGCTTTACCCATCCGACACGAAAATTTACACCGATACTGGGCCATGTTACCCAGAAATTCGTGACAAGGCCATTTCAAAGCCAGTCTAGAGTCATCAATCCAGCCGAAAGATCCACACATGGATTCAGTGAGTCGGCAACTGAACTTCCCTAACCTACATTTACCGGCCAGGCATCCCATAAATACCCGTCTGGTCGCACTGTAAGATGCTCGATGGAATTCCCAAAGGGAAACGGGCCTAATATGAATACATAGCCAAGCCAACAGGCACTGTCTCGTATATCAAGATTTTCACAACTTTATTTGTTTCACAAAACGCCGATACGGTATAGATACCGGTTTTTCTCAGTTTGGTAAAACCAATGTTTTTCCAACGAACAAACAAGTGTGCAGCACAGCTAAGCCATTCTACTCGGATCGTATCCTCAGATAGTATGCCTATGCGTGCCATTTGGGGCGTTCTTCAAGGAGAAATATAACAACATCCTGGACCAAATAAGTGCTACTAACTGGGTAGGTCCAGCGGTTGCGCTTGCAAAACGAGGCCAACAGTTAAAAAGTGTAAAACTAAGATGCAGATTATTCCAAACCAACATAGTTTTGCATATTATGGGAAACAATGTGACAAAAGTGCTTGCCTTGTTCCAGGAGGGTCGCTCTTCGGCGAAGGGCGGCTTCTAGGATCGTTCGCGACGGTTCAGGTATCTGAACAAGCAGAAAGAAACACTGATAAGCAGGAGAAGTAAAACACAAGAAAAGGATCAAGAGTAGTTGGCTGCAGAAAATGATGGCAGTCGGCTGAACCAGGCTTGACGCACCAGGCGACAGAGCTCCAAAGCTTGGAGGATGAAACTATAGCAAGCGGGAGCTGGCCGGTTGCAAAACAAAGGAAGAAGGGGGCACGGTTGGCCTATATATATAAGCCGACGTGCAAGGTTGAGGCACGGTGAGCTGGGCAACGGGGTGGAGCAAGGAATCAAGCATGAAACTGACAGGAGTTATGACAGGAAAGTGACTTGGAGTCCAACTGGTCAAGGAGTTGGCAGGCACTGTAGCTCCGATGGAGACATTAAGGTCAAGGCTAGGACAGGTTGGAGAAATCTTACTGGACCGGGCTTCGGACGACACTGGTCCAAGCGATGCTTGCGTCTAGTGAAAGACTGATTCTCACTACCATGGTAGTCTGGCGGTCCAACGGGCTGGGTGCAACTCGGGAAACAAGGAACAACAGATTCTCCACAAGGTAGTCGGCCACATCACAGTGCGTCACTCGCAGCAAAGGGTCCGAGTAAGACAAGGATAAGGCAGGATACAAGGACTGATAGGCAACTCTACTCGGCACAAGGAGAGAGGTAGTCGCTGGCCAGGGGAGAAACTGGGGGACAGCTACAGGATAGGAGGGGGAGCTCGGGAAAAACGAAGACAGGGGAAAAGAAAAAACGGGTCGTTACAGCTGAGCACGACCGGTGCCGGAGGTCCGGTTTTAGCCCACATGGGTAGTGTAGCCAGGCAGAGATGAGTCCCAAACTAGCGTAAGTACTTTGGTCAGGTACTAGCCCCCATGGATGCATTCCCGAGTGATTGGTCCAGCCCCGAGCATAGGAGATAGCTCGTAGCCCTGAGTTCCTGTCACGCATATCCAAGAAACTGGCCCTGCATTATAAACATACGGATGAGTAGCATCTGATGATGAAAACAATCACCCAAATAAAAATTTATGTATTTTACAATATATGTAAATACGTTTCTTCCTCTTATTGATATTAATTTCCACCGAAGTAGTTGACCCCTTACATTTTCAGCACTCTGCCCCGACTAGTCATTAGCCCCCTAGCTCGGGGATCTGGCTCATGTCTCTTTCCCAAACACAGTGTTTTAGGGTGACTTGAGTTTCGTCTTCATTGGAGGCAAAGTTTCACAGATCGGAATTTATGCTACTCGAGTACGTGTGGAATCATTTAGAGGAAAATAGAAAAATGTGCAGCTTGTTACACCTATAGGTGTAAGCGGCTGCGGTATTGGTGAGGCTGAGTGAAGAAATATTTATTAGAAAGTGACTTAGCTGTTCGTATTGGGAGTGGAACCATCCTGCAGTGAGCTTGTGAGGCCCCCGAACATGCATTTTGTCATTTTGATTAATCTCCAGTTGTTGAAAGTCAAGACTGTTGTGACCGACTGCCACAATTAAGTCCGTCCAACTTGCAGTTTCTGAAGTTTCCCAGCTTTTAGTCAGACCACGTCGTCGTGTCCTTCACGTCTTCTATCAGGATGCTTTTTGTCATCGAGGGGCCTCCAAGCAAATAGCATCGGCCAAGTTGGCGCATTGTTCGCCATGTCGAAAGACCCTTACAGAAGCGGAGGATTCCGAGTGAATCTTGGCAATGAAATAGGGCATCTTTGAGACTCCCTCGCGGAAGGCGGCAATGACAACCTCGTCCTTGATGGTTCGGGATTGAATTCTTCTCTTAGAGAAACCTCTTGATGAAGTCACGAAGAGACTCGTTCTTCCTTTATGGCAACTGAATATAGGTCGTTATTCGGAAGTGGCCTGCTTGTATGTCCCCGGAAGTTGGCAATGAATGCGTTCCCGGAGTTCTCCCAGGAAGCCGATTGATCTCTAGGAAGTCCTGTTAGCCCATGTCTCGCCGAGTTGGCTAGAGTGACTGGGAGGTAGTTAGCCATGGCCTTGTGCATCTCCTCAGCTGCTCAGAATTGCCAGAGTGTAGACTGTGAGCTAGGACTCTAAGGTTGGTCTTCCCATCGTAGTTTTTCAATTCCAGTTGGCTTGAAGCCTGAGGGCAGTCAACTTGTTGCAGAACTCGTGGGTGAAGGCCGCGTACTCCTTCATTCATGAGGATCCAATTCGAAATACGGCGTGAACGCTCATGGTGGAAGGCGGGAGCACTCGTCTCTCTTCCAGTCGCGTGTTGCTTGTCTTCCTTCTCGCAGTACCGAGGTGATAGTCCGGCCGAAGGTCACTCCAATGTGGCCTCAGAGATCCTGGATTGTCTTTGACGGTTGTCTTGATGTCAGTGTCACCGGTTGTTATTATGTTGGCCGCAGTGACGACTGGTGGCATTGACCGTAGGATGTGGCAGCCGACTAAAGCTGGCCGTCTCGGCCGTCGCGTGTGAGGCGCGGATGAGATGCGTTGCGGTTAGGCCGACTTAGTTGTTGGTATGAGGGTATGCCGACTATTGGTTGTTTGCTGGCATGTAGCAGCATGATCATGGCTTTTATCCATACTATAGTCGGGGTGGCGGATGATCATGCCAAACTAGAGCGTGTCGGAACAGAGTTACAGCGGCTACGACGTTCTGTGAGTGTAACGAAGACGTTGTGTCGCCCGACTTGGGTTTGGAGGATCTTGTTGCTGAGCATCCACCAGCCCTGTGTAGGTCATCGTGCAGGTGTGCAGGCGTCTTGCTTCTTCCTCTTGTTGTTCTCGCAATTGGCTTGCCTCCTCCTCTTGCTGCTTGTGTAATCGGTGTGCCTCCTGAGTAGGAGTAGTGCCTTTGGACGTCATGAAAACTTTGCATGGCGGAGAGAAGCTTGCCGAACTGCTGTCCGACTTAGGAGTTCGAAGTCCGACTGAGAGATGGAATCTTGACTAAGAGACGAGTCAGAAATAGTTGATGGGGGTGATTACAACTCCAACCTCCCTAGATCCGATCTCGAGCGGCTCTGGGCTGTATCTGAGTTGAACTCAGGGATCGGGTCTGCCGCGTTTTGATGCTGGTTGATAGTTGTCCGCGGTGTTTTGCGAGTCCAAACGGGGTCGTTGGTCTGAGTCCGAGCGAACACCCGAAAGGAAAGAGTTGTCTTGAGACCCGGGCATGTTGAAATGATCGCCGTAGCAAGTCGAACGAGGGTTGCCGCAGCATCATTGTGGACCGACTTAGCGCGGAGTCGGCTTGTTCCTCGTGATCGGACGGGCTCGAGTTGGCCAGGTTTGCTTGAACTCATGTCTCCAGGGGAGAATTTGCCGCCGCTCGACTCCGGTTCTCGAATCCATCAAGCTTGTTGGGTTGATCTCGCAAAGCCCTCTACCTGGCGCGCCAACTGTCGATGTTTTACACTAGCAATGTGAATATAGGGCTACTCATCGGATCGAAACTCGGTGGACTATAAAGGAACACGAAGGGTTTATACTGGTTCAGGCCCTCGATGTGAGGTAATACCCTACGTTCCAGTGAGATGTATTCCTTTGAGGATTATATTTCTGATGAATCTTCGATCTCTTGCCCTCATGGGGAGGCCTGCCTCCCCTTATATACTAGGGGACAGGGTTACAAAGTAGGAGTCCCAATCGACTACGACCAAGAGATCTCCTCTTGAGATATAACCCACCTGACTAGGACTGTATTTTCCTTGTCATACAGGGCTAAGTCTGACGAGTTCTATCACATCTCTAATTACAAGGCTAGGCCCATCCTCTGTCCGAGTGGCCCATATGCTTGTCATGAAGGTACCCAGGGGCCCATGGCCTCCACTAGGAAA